>JXOS01104128.1:0-16217 GCA_001015075.1 Cirrula hians
AATGCGAAGTATCCGAAAATTCAGATTAGATCTTTCTCAAATTGAATATTGTTATGGCAATAACACAAATCTGCTTTCATACCCAATTTAGGTAGCATGCAATGAAGAGCTTAGCTTTTTTTACTGATATCCGTGATATCGGGTGTGAACGATCTATGGGCGCTACCCAAAGTAATGGTCAAATATTGCTCAAATTATACAATGTCGTGGCCATAACCCGAAAATCAAATCCAAATTAAATTTCAGTTTTTTCGGATTTCGATGAAATCGGGAGAAATAATGGATCGATTTTCATGATATTTTTCGATGTCGTGATAGTGACCTAAAAATGGTTTCGTTTCAAATTTTATTAGCATGCATTCAAACTCCATTTTATTTATTACCGTGGCCTCGGGAGTAAACGTTTTATGGAACGTACCCGAAATTATGGACTGCTTTGGCTCTTCGCGAACTTGATCCGGAGTTTTTCAAAATATCTTCACAAACTCAAATTTAGCCTTGGTTTCTTATTCTTTGCATATGTCTTCAAAAAACATATACTTGGAAATGAAAAGTTCTATGTATTACATACTTTGCACAAACTCATAATACCATCAATATCTGAATGCTGGGTATAAAAATTAACGTTTTTTATGCATAGTCTGGGGATCATCGTTTGTACTCAAAATATTGGGGTCCATTTTCGAACAATTCATTAATGGCGTCATTAATAGCGAATCATAAAATGCCAGCAATAGATGAAGATGAAGAAAGCCTTAGCCATGTAGTGGAAATTCTGGAAAGGAGGTCAAAGGATAATACGGAAGTTGTAAACCATTTACGTCTATTTTTGAAGGGTTCATGTGCGACCCGATTGTAAATAACAGACGATGCAATAATCAATTTTTTTTTTAATTCTGAAGGTTTAAGTTTTTGGGTGATATGCGAACTAATGGCCACGATTCATTCAAACTATTCAATTTTATGTCTACATTTCAAAATCAATTACTTGCTTTTCATTGAATTTGGGGGTAAAAGTTCTATAAAAGGAACTCGATATTNGTATTCAATTTTATGTCTACATTTCAAAATCAGTTACTTGCTTTTCATTGAATTTGAGGGTAAAAGTTCTATAAAAGGAACTCGATATTATCAAGTAATTCAAAGCAAAATGTGGAACGTTATGGAATCAACCTAAAAATGGTTTATTATCAATTTACCATAACATATTTATTTGTATTTCATAGAAATTTGGGGTAAAAGGTCAATGAGTTATTACGCTCTCATGTTCGTGGCGGTCCATTAACATCGTTCAAGAGCCCACACTATGAGATGGCGTAGTTGGGTTGCGTTTTAGTTTAGGATTCCGACATAAACTAGTTGTCATTCATATCTGACAGTGCGTAATGCCACCTCCGTACGCGTGTGCAAAAACCAAAAGTTACCGATTAGTTTTAATCAAATTGTGTACTGGTATGGTAAAATTTTAAAATTGCTTCAAATTTTAGTAGCAAGAATCTCCTGTTTAAATATATGGACCAATTTTGCATATTCACAAACTTGTCCAAATTTTTTACCAAACACACCAAATAACTAAATTTCATCGATCTATCTGAAAAACTACTCAAATTATCGTGTTCAGAGACAGGCACACAAAGCGTTTGTTAATTTGATTATTTAAAAAAAAAAAAAATCAATATAGTTTGAAGATGTAATTTTCTGCGAAATTATCATAAAACACTATTTGAGTTCTTAAACACAGAAAAAATTTCCCCTAAATGAAAGATTAACAGTGTTTCTCATGGTAAACAGAGTTATGTAAAAGCATGTAAGAAAGTTGAAACCGACTAAGGCTAAGGGTGAGATACACTTCACTTGCAAATGTTTAAGTACAGAGAACTGTACTGTAGAACGGAAAAATATGAATAAAATATTAATCCGGAAATGAGAATGTGTTCGGAAGGAATCTTAAATTTGCATACAATCAAGCCCATTTTTGTTAATATTGATTTTAATTTTGCGCACTTAATAATGAAATTCCATTGAAATTGATCAATGTTTCTAACTGTATTTGCTGAGAACCCTATTTTCAGACCATATAGGTGTATTAGATGTGCATCTGTTTTTCATCCAATATTGCTAATTTTTAGTTCACAAATTGATGATAATTATAATCACCCAAAAATGAAATTTTGTAACATTTAATTGATAATTGAGGGTAATTCTGCATAACATCCTCTATCGGGATCATATAGGTTTACTGGAGGTACCTCAGATTTTCAATCTTCTCCACTTTTGAAACACACTTTGATGCCATGGTAACTCAATGCGTAAAAAGGTGTACTGCAGTTACCGAATTATTGATTGGATCCTTACAAAATTCAAAATTCTTATATTGATGGGATCCTAACAAAATTCAAAGCTTTATTTAAAATTTGTGCATAGATTACGGAAAAGCCGACGCACGGACGGATGGACGACGGACGGACGAAGATAGACGGATGAATGGAAAGATAAAGATGAACGGACGGACAGACGGACCGACAAGTGAACGAACGTACAGAAGGGTGAACGGACGGGCGTGCGGGTGACCAGACGGGTAGATGGACGGGCGGGCGGAAGGTTGGACATTCATGGGTGGGTCACTTGTTTTTTGATTTATATATGTATCGTCAAAACTAATATAAACTTTGGCAATTTCAGGGGCAACGTGTGTAAAAACAATTCAAAATTACATTTTCCGCAACTAACGATCAAATACATTGAACCAATATCTGCAAGTAAAGTACCGTAAAGTTTGTAAAATTTCCGAAATAAATATTTTTTTCTGCTGTAACGCTGAAATATAACTATATAATAGGATGCATGCAAAAAAAAGAATGTTTTTCAAGGAATCACTAGAATGTAATTGAGCAGTTTGTTGTTTGCAGTTTGACAACTATAGCGTAAACTAAGCCGATCTTGACTATTCTTGGCTCACCTTATTATTTATTAGTATTTTAGGCAAACACAAATTTTTTCAAAATCAAACATTTTTATATTTCTTAAACTTTGTCAAAACTGAGAGACTAGTTCGCCTAATAACGCGTAACAGATAAAAAGGTTGGGCCGATTCATCAGGTGAGACTGCTCACTTATCAATATCACCGATTCAATTTCAGAAAACATAGATTTTAATTCGAATAATACTTTTTAAATTATTTATGCATTTCTTGGACAGTACGTAGCATTGTTATTTTTCAGAGGTTATGAACCAGTTTTATTTAAATGTCTTGTCAACAACCCGAATTGTAGAATATTCTTATCATTTCGATTTTATCATTTTTTGGATTTTTATTATGAATGACTTATATCAAATAACATGATTACATTGATTTTTGAGAATATTTGTGGGTTATTGGCATAAAACTCTCCAAACTCGCACACTTTTAGAACATAAATTGCAGGTATTTGCTTTTATTTGTTTTTTATGAGATGTGATGTTGATCATGTCGATATATATTTTCATAGGACAGTGATTACGCGTTCTGAATAATTGAATAATTTGAATTCGTTAATTAAATCACTTAAATTTGGGTTGAAAAGATATATTTATTTAACTAATTT
The DNA here is from genome assembly GCA_001015075.1 of Cirrula hians. Lineage (NCBI taxonomy): Eukaryota > Metazoa > Arthropoda > Insecta > Diptera > Ephydridae > Cirrula > Cirrula hians. The sequence goes on from JXOS01104128.1 coordinate 3,586, forward strand.
CTAGTTTTAATATATTTTTCTTTATTTAAAATCATGCCAGTTACAAGTATTTCATACATTACGAAACGGCCAAAATTATGCCTTTTAGTATAAGGAATTAGAATTAAAATACATAGTTAATTTAACTTAAAAGATATTTTGCGACGAAACGATGGATGGAGGCTTATTTGTTACACACGTCCCCAATAAAATTGGCTGAGTTTAGATTGTATTGGGTCATACGTTTATAACACCTACATCTAGTGATCGGATACCTAACAAAATATACACCGATATAATCAGCATCACCACAGAATTCGATAAAGCGATGTCAGTCCGTCCGTTTCTCCGTCATCTTATTCTAGAGAGAGAACGCGTTGTGCTAGAATTACCAAATTCGGCACACAATCTATTTTAAATGTTAGATATGAGTTCGAACTTGGACCCGATCCCACCAATATTTCGAGTACGTCCAGTATAGCTGTTTATTCCAAATTGGATCCTTAGGGCTTCTGCATCTTTCAGAGTAAATATTTTGCAATGAAATCTTTATTAGATTAATTATTATAGCAACTAATCGTATTGTAAAATGTGCATGTTTGAAAGAAATTTGATACCCCAGTACACCTATGTAGTCCGCAAACAGGGTTTAAAGCAAAATGAGATACAATCATCAAGTAAATTCAACGAAGTTCTATTTTTGAGTGATTATAAATACGAATAATGTGCGTAGTCAAAATGAGAAATTTTGGATGAAAATTGTAGGTACCTCCAGTACACCTATGTCGTCTGAAAATAGGCTTTTAAGCAAATTTTGCCAGAAAAATTAATGAAATTCAACGGAATTATTAGTATTGAGTGATAATAATTATTATCGTGAACCAAAAGGACAACTTCATTATTGTGATTTCTCTGGACTTAACAATTTGAGAGCGGCGTGTATCTCACTGTCGGTATTAGGCGACTGTAATTTTGTTACTTGTTTTTATATAATTTTCTTCTATTAATATATCTCCATAATATATATTGGTCAGATAATGTCATGTTTTACTTAAATCATGAGAAGTTTTTAAATAACTCTCTTAAAATTTTTAACAATTGTAATTTTCAAACGATTTAATTCACCTCTCAATGGCTATTCACTTTGAATATTTTTGTGTCGATGTCATAGATCGAAATATAAAGGAATAATGGAAAATAAATTGCCATTAGCTTTGGTTGGCTCAATTTGTCGCAGAACATATTTTTAAATCTTAGTCATGCATCTCAACCTTAATTCACTGTCCGGGAAGAATCTTTATGTACTCCAGATATAGGTATACGTATTATGCCTGTATTTCTCGCGTTAAAACTTATAAGTTGAACAAATATTGTTAGTTGAAGTTAAAAATGAAAATATTATTTATAATATGTCAACTGGTGTCTGTGGAATGTTGTAGGTCAACTATAAAATTATTTATATTTAAAAGCCGTAACATCTTTCATATTTGCAAGAATATTCGAATCCAACAGCGTTTTATTTCATCAAATGAATAACATACTTTTCAAATCATTTGAACATACGCTTTAAAACTATGCCTTTGTTTTGAAGTATTGTTAGTTTATTGGTTACACAAGCACTGAACATTTTCTATTAATGTGTTCTTCTTTCACCCTGACCGTGAATAATAAAAATGTTTATTTATTTTTTATAAATTGCTCACAAATGTATTTATAAAAGCATTTGAATATACGCCATACATATTTTATCCATTGTTCCTTCTACAGCTGGTTGTGCTGAGGTGACAATGTAAAACCTAATGTGTTTCTGGATGGAAAATAATAGTTTGTTGAATAAAACAAAACATCAGTGAAACTATAGGCAAGGATTACGCTGCTGTTTACACATAAAAATATTCATGGAATGGAAACTCTTACTTTCGTTGTCACATAAACCAGCCTTTGTTTGCTTGTCAAGTTAAGTTGATATCTCTTTGGAGTTATAAAACAGATACAGGGCGAATTATTTTGTCCTAAATTCAAATATTCTTTATTGTTTTTCATTGTTTTTTTAGACAGTTCTTTTGATGAAAACTTAGGAAGTGGATGTGTTGATATTTGAATTGCTTTAACATTTTGGATAGAATGTCATTCGTGATATTCAGTTTGGCGATANCTTGAATCGCTTTAACATTTTGGATAGAATGTCATTCGTGATATTCAGTTTGGCGATATTTTTCATTACTTTCTATTAAAAAATACAACATACAGGTGCAAAAGTCAGTTCGAATTGCTGATGAAATAGGATAATTTTTAAAATGAATAATTTCATGTTTTAGAATGACCCTTTGGTATGTATTGGAATCTTCTAATTTTTTAAAATTAATTTTCTGCCTGAAATATTATAATTTTTCTTTTTGTTAGTGAATTAGGTTCAAGAAGTAATTTTGAAAATATATATTGTTCCTTTTATAGTAACTTTAGTAACTAAAATAATAGTGTGTTACTGCTTGGTGTAGAATTATAACTTTTACATTCAAATCAACATTTAAAACAATGGAATATAAATAAAAAAAAAAAATACAATTTTCAAAGTATCCTTGAATATCAATGTTGCGATTTTCATAAACGTATAATATTAGTTAGATATCTGCTCTTCCAGAAGGAATTGCCTTAGGTTGGACTGTCTTATATGTCACATTTCCGGCTCCATCACATTCACTGTCAGTTCATTAAATATTCTGGATACTTGGTGTTCTTGTGTAGTTTGACTGGCGAATGTCGGTAGACAGGCTGGTGAATGTCGGTACCACTTTGTTGATGATCCACTTGTCTTCTGTAACTAAAAATATTGTTAAATTCGGTGTGGATAGTAAGTTCTTATATAATATTAATATTCAAATACTCATCATCATTTTTACATACCATCAGTATTCTCCATCGGCTCTTCTCAAGTGTTCTGCAGTATACAGGTATAAGGTAAATGCTGCACCTCCTTCATCATTCTTGAGGTACGACTAATGACAATAAAAATGATTTCGAATTTGGGATATGGAAGACCTCTTAACACCGTCTCTAAAGGAGGCATAAGAATTTATGGCCCATATATGCAAAAATAATAACCCAATTTTTTAAAATCTTGATAAAATTTATTTCTGCTAGAATACCTACCATGAAAATTTGAATGATACCAAATAACTAATCAGTAAGCGAGGAGTGGTTAATGAATACGTCTCCAAAATATTAATAATATTTCGTAGTATTTTTTTATTAAATTTTTTGCTACAATGTCACCATGAATTTTTGTTAGCTTCGCCCAAAATGCCATTGAATTGTGATTATTCTATAGCTTTTAATTAAATACTTAGATTTTGTATTAATTTTGAACACCTTACAAACTAATTTTCTTTTTACTTATGTACTTAATGAAATAAGAACAGAAATTACCTATGAGTAACTTTAATTTGAAAAATTAAAATAATGATTGTCTCTTCACACAAATTTGCGAAAGATAGAATTCAAACCCTATTCAGTTTCAACGTTGATTAGGTGTGCACTGTCATAACTACCTCCAATAATTCCAGACGGAATTTCCGTTAACAAAATGCAGGTAGTCAATAATAACAGCACATACGTTTTAATATTTTAGTATTACGACAAGCAGGCCATTAGTATTTCGTATCTGTATTTAACATAAAAAGTGTATTTGATTAATATAAACACGCTTACAAAGGTGTGATCAATCACTCCCATTGGCTTTTACTGTTATGCTGCACCACTGATGGTTGCATTTACAGTTTATGAAATATGCTTGATTTCGCACCAATGAGTAAATATGTTGAATTANGTGAAATATGCTTGATTTCGCACAAATGAGTAAATATGTTGAATTAGAAATTTAACATACCTATNATGAAATATGCTTGATTTCGCACCAATGAGTAAATATGTTGAATTAGAAATTTAACATACCTATAATTGGCATAAAATATCATATACCACTTATATCCGGTGAGAGGAAAATATTGCANTTAAAGTTAAAAACACTTTAAGAATTCATATGAAAATATTGCATAATGCTTAGAAACCTTTAGAGTAATGGGTATAACAACAATAGTGGATTTTGAACAGTAATTGTATTATACTCGTAATATTGTCCATCCAATTATTTAAAAAATATAAAATTGTTAAGAAATCAATGATACAGACAGATATTGTTTATCAGCTGACAGTCATTTTACGGGGAGACATTGGAAAGTTATGCCAAGACTGAGAATTAGGTTTACAGATTAATTTTCGGCGATTGCCGGAACGCAATTTTTCACACATAACGCTCCCTTTTTTTAAAGGTTTTTGAAATTAACATTTATGCAAGAAACCTTTGGTCTGTACCACGCCCTGTGTAAAGTGCCAACAATGTGTAAGCGAAAAAATCAACAGTCGGTGGCACCGAATGAAATTAATGAAAATGGTAAGTATTGCGATCTCCAAAAAGAAATGATAGAAATTCTCACGCGATTTCAAGACTTTATTTTAAATTAAAAAAATGAACATTAATCAGTGATATATTTTCCATGACATCTTTCCGGCAACTTCATGATCCGCAACTGTAAAACTTCGGGTTTGTGTCAGCAAGAACCAACCAACTGAACCAAGTTCGAATATATATAGTCTTCACTATTGAAGTTTTACAATCCGAAGAGATTTGCAAAGATATAAAAAAATAGTAACCTGATGGTGCAAGGTCATTGATATATGGTGGATATAACGCCATTCCCCAACCAAGCTCCAATAATTATTGGAGAGTGATTAAAGATGTGTGTGGTCGAGCGTTGTCATGTTGAAAAATTACAACTTTGCAATTTATTAATTCTGGAGGTTTTTGGTTGATGGCTTCATTTAATTTGTCCAGTTGTTGACATTTAGCCTCCGAATTCATCGTATGGTTGCCTTGGATGATACAAAATATACCACACCTATCAAATCCCACCAAACCACTGAAGTGATTTGTAACAGTTTCTTTCTTGGACCATTATCGTGTTCTATTGGCGTTAATGTAAATACTCTATTTTTCATTACCAGTAATGATTCGTTTTAAAAACGGATGCAAATTCATTACATTTAAGATACAAATCACAAACAATTATATGCTTTGGTAGATGCGTATCTTTTAATCATTTCAATTCCTGTGATACCCAAATATCAAGTTTTCTAACAAGTCTCAGACTCAGATATGATCATCAATGGTTTATTTTGGCATATTTAAGTTTTCGCCAATCTAGCTCACAGTTACATAACGATTCAATTCGATGAAAGCCTTGATATCGTCAATATCAACTTCACTTGGTCGAGCTGAACGTGACTCGTGTTTGAGTGAAAAAACTGCTGAACGATATAAACCAATTCGGGCACACTGATGCTTTTAAGGTTTCATCACCATACACATAACGTCACTTCTTAGCAGCTTGTGCTTTTTTTTGCTTAACGGAAATAAATAAGTAAATTTATCGTAAATTTTTTTCTCATTTCATATTAAAACTAAGAATTAAAACAAAAATAAGAATTGTAAACAGCACAACGAACAATTTTTGCTTAAGGCGAGCTTAAGTGAGGGCTGATTTCTTTTCGGAAAAACCAATATAATTTAAATAATTAAGATTATATGTGCAATCGTGTGTGTAATATACACAGAAAACCAAGGCTACAATGACTTGTGACAGAATATTCTGTGGTTCCCACAAAAATTCTATAGGAAGCATGGAATCAGAACATTTCACAAACTATGAAGAAATGAATTCAGCGGATGCCAAGACTATGTCGGGAACTTATTCGAAAAAAAGGTGCTCACATTGATTAGACGATTTGAGATTTAAATCTACTATGACAAAAAAATTGATGTTCATTGTTTAGTTAAAGAATAAATAATATATGTTTCGAATTTGAAATGTATGCATAGCTTTATGAAATAAATATTACAGAATGCGTAAATACTTTCGAACTGTAGTGTATGTCAATTACGAACAATATGTAAGATTCTATTATTTCTCGGTTAATCCGATTATAAATAAGCTTGGAAAAATGCACATTTGAACTGAAAATGTGAAAGCACAAAGCGATAAGGCTAAGAAACAGCGAATACACATATTCAATGGAACATGTTATTTGTACTTACTTGTAAGTAATAGAATATACTTAAATTTTGTATACAAAAGCCATGAATTTTAATCTGGAGTATGGAAAAACAGTATAAAAAAAGTTTTACATTTGCTATAGGAAAGGTTTCAATTGATGTTTTAATGTTTAGTGCGTCGAAGAGAAAGGGCAACAACCGTGAATTTCAGTCCGATGAACTTAGAATTGTACTAATACAATTAGAATCTCTCAGTGATGATGCATGTGATTAATAAAATAAAAAATAACATATGAAGAAATCACAAGCGTTGTATTGATATCAATAGCTGAACCCTAAGTTTCTGCAAAACACCATTGCATATCGCCTAGAATCCACTGCAGCATTGAAAATCATATCTGGTTGTAGATAAGAGGTCGTGGTACTTTTGCTGTCACCAATTATTTTTGAAAGAAAGGTAGAAAGTTATTGATCGAAAAAGAAAATATTCTGTAGTGCAATGAATATTTTTAATATGGTTTTTATTTTTGGTTCGACATTATAACGTTTTCCTTATATTAACTAATAGATAAAAGAAATGCAGCTACTTTTTTTCATATATTTATTTCTTAAGCACAAATATGCGTCATCTTCCAATAAATAGAAATCTGTAAAATATTATAATAATAATAAATGTAATATTTAAAAATGTACATATATCCTAGTCGAACTAAATTTTTTATATATACGCGAATACTAAAACACCAAATTATTGTGATAAATACACCTTCCTTTTTATTTCTTCAGCTTACCCACGGATTCCGAAATATTTTTGAATCCCCTACTTGTCTCAGCCATCATCTGCGCATTCGCCACGCAATCACTGTTGGACACATATTATCAAAAGAGAGTGCCATTTGTTTTGTAAGTCCGCTAACTGACAACAACGACACATCAAACCGGTCAGTCACATCCGGCATACTGTTCACCTCGTGCCGAAAGAGCCACAAAAACATTTAAGTATGTCTTCTGCGTCTTCTGAATTCCTACATTTTCCATATAATTTGCCACACATACTCATATCCTTATTATGGGTACTCGAGAATTGCTTTGAGCGTTTCATTGAAATACATCTTTTTATTCTTCATTATTTTTATCAAAATTCAAAATTTTACAATAAAAAATAGTGTGTGTGAAGTACAGGCTACTTGTGAGAATGAAAAAAGGAATTTATTGCACCGACCGTTCCATGCTGGGATGCATTTCGTTCCATTTTGATTGGGTCATAGTTATTAGTTACCATAGTGACCTTAATCTTGATATTGTATTATTTTATTTTTTAAGATATTAGACAGACATAAATCGAACAACTAGCTATTCTGCTCGAATTGTATTCTTTTGATTCGGTTTTTATCGTATCACAAATATAAAACAATATCTCTTATATCATACGAAATTTAATGGTAATTTTGTTTTGTTTTCATATTTTTAATTACGAACACCTGTGAGATTTTGGGGAGTCTTTGATCTCAATTCCATAACAGGCATCTTATAATAATAATTGATAATATTAATTTTATCTTGGTAACCCAATTTTACCGACGTGCCCTCACATGAGGATATCCACTGCTGACGTAATAACACGGTACAGATAATAGTAGAGCTCAGGTTATTTGCTATGGTTGATGGTCATCCGGATCGATATAATCGCTTCACCGAAGGCCCTCAGTAACATTCTGCACGTTTCCCCAGCCGAAGTTTCATTCCGCAATCAAAATTTAATGACACTTTAGTTCAGCAAATCAGATATTGTGTAGATCGCCAAAATCACTTTGTGTCGTTAAGAAACCACAAGCGAAGCCATATGATTAATGATGACATTCAAATAAAATTTAGCACACATGTCCCTAATAGTATTACCAACATAAAAATAAAACTAGTTTGCTCTCGTTAGTAAGGCAGTTTAAATTAAAAAATCACTTTTATTTTTCATCACAGAAGTACGCACGTTTCTATTGTTGCCAGGCATTTCATAAGTATGCTTTTGTCGCTTTCAGTATTTTATAATCCAATGACAGTGCAAATTACAACGATATTTCTAATAAATTAAAATGTTCGATTAATCATTCTTTATTGTGTAATTTCAGTTTAATAATTTTAAACGAATATTGATGAAGTAGCCAGCTGAGTGGTCACACAACATGTCTACCAATATTAACACCTCCACAACACCATTATTGATAAATAAATATTTTAAAATTTGTGAAATATCTTAATAAAAAGCCAACAAAGTTAAGATAATTTAAGATTAAGATAGGTTTAATCACACACTCAGAAACTGAACTTTTGAAATTTAAATTTGAAGAAAATGTTTTATAAATACAGAATTGTAACAATTCTAACAAAAATTTATAAATAGATACGTGCATAATATGGTTGTTTTCTTGAAGAAAATATACTTGCATATGGTTCAATGAATTGGCATGTAACTTGACAATCGATTTAAGCAGTTTGCCTTTTAAGCAGCGTTATGTGTTTAGGCAGCTTTTATATCGTTAAATGTATACTGATATTATAAAATGTTTGCCTACTTCCTGACGATATGAAGTAATCGTGGTGGTATGAAGATTTAAAGGTATAGTGATTTTATTTTTCTTTTATTGTACCCAATAGTCATAGATTTACAATATTACTGCTTGGTAAAAAGTATGAAAATACTAATTTCCGACTAATGAGATATACTCTCCTTAGAGATATATTCATAGAATCAAAAAAAATAAAATAAATAAAAACTGTTAAAGGGCCATGCCTGTCTTTCGTAATCCCGATTACGGTAAAACTAGATAAATGAAATTTGATTTTTGAACAAATTTATGAAAGAGTTGGGTCAAGCTTGTAGATGGACTTATATTTTATCTACGGAGATAGAATTTCTTGAGAACATTTTAATGTTTTAATTATTTCATATTATTTATTAATAAAGAAAAACCTTCCACCTGTGACTGGTATCAAACTTATGCAGTAAACCATCCAGCATGTGAATTCATAGCTTGTTGTGAACGCTCATAGTATAGGCATAGCCATTTTTCCCCTAACGTACGATACCCAAGCATAGTTTGTCTTCTTTCATTGATATAGTTTTCTGCTCAAATTTCCAATTTGGTTAAAATTAATTATGGTGATAAGCAGAAAATAAAAATAGCAACTCCGATTTTAATAATTTTGTTGAATTTGAAATGGTACTACAATGGAATTGGCACGGAGTTCAACACCGTATGAAGTTGAATCGTATGACAGAATGGTCCTTATTCTACGAGCATAAAACTATAACAATTTAATATAGCAGCAACTTCCGTTTTAAAAATTAGCAAAAACTAAATTTTTCTAACCAACATCAAAGAACAGGTGAGCGATTCAAGGTGCTGTCATTGACTTCCTTGTACAGTGCTTCTTTGTACAGTTAGCAATGTTTATATGTTGTAAAAAAAGAACGCAAGGAATAAAAACGTTTTAGTCCAGGGGTTAATAATATTTAAATGCAAAAGAGTTGCAAATATTTCATACTTTAATTATTTATTCAAATAGTTTCCTTCATAAAAATTAAAATTTTGAGAAAATAACACTAAAATTTTATGGCAGACAATTATTTGCCAAATGCTCTCTCATATGTTCGTTCATACCCATATTAAAAAATTCAATAATCATTTGAATTACATTACATCCATTAGTAAAAAGAGCTAAAACCACAGCATAATAAAGTAAATATGGTGCTGTGAAATTGAGACAGTGTTCCAAATAAATTAATTTTTGGTCGATTTCTTGTGAAAGGAGATAAATTGAAACTGCCGTTTCTGGCTTATTGTTCTTCTTTTAACGTGTTACTTAATCGTTGCTCATTATTCGCGGTGCGAAATTTCTTGGGAAATCCAAAAACTTCTTGTTAAAAGCTGGAATAAGCGTTTATACATTTAACATTTTAGTTTTAATTCATTCAATTTTAAATGGTAAAAAATTTGTATAAGAATCCATATAAGTTCGGCAGTATCCTACAAAATGGAATGCCATAATATAACAAGATAGACGTTATACTCGGTCGCAACCCACTACATAATTAATTTTATATAATCATCTTAATTTTAAATCAATACCTAAATTCAGTAATTTCCGATTAAACAACTGGTTTTTTTTCGCAATTAAGTGCAATCTGGGGTAAAATGCGTTTGCTTATCGTTTGCTGATAGGTTCTGGTTGGAATACTTTTTCCTTAGTGCAGAAATCCATTTAACATTTAATTTAAACCCTCTGGGACTGTCTGAAATTTTATATGCTATTGGCGATTGTAACAGTACCCTGCGCTTACACCATTAATTTCTTCCGCAATTGTAGTTGATTTTACACAAATACATACAAACACTGAGTGCACTTATACAAATTCTGCACGCATAATTTCAACAAGTCGCACACTGAGCACATGCACAAAATTTTCGTCTTCTGTTCAAAATATTTGAGAAAGGAGAAAACGGAACATACTGAAATATTGTGTGCACATCTGCGCATCTCGGAAATTTTAGTGCGGTGCCAACATGGCGCACACTGATTTTGAGCGTGCATGTCNGGAAATTTTAGTGCTGTGCCAACATGGCGCACACTGATTTTGAGCGTGCATGTCGCGCATCGTGCGTGCATATATTGCACCTGCATATAAAATGATTTGATTCAACAGCATAATGAGCTGTGCTTACAAAATCATGGATTGTGTGTAAATCAAACAAAAATTGTAGAAGATTCTTATATATAAAAAACATATATATAAAAGAAGTGAAATATCTGAAATAATTTACCCCAAACACCGCCGACAGGATTAGTGTGTACACATTTATTATCAAAATGGCTTAAAACATATACATGAACACATGTTTGTATAAATTAGTGAATTTCGTTAGTATTCAACTACTTCAACCATTGTCGGTCTTGTATAATTTTTAAACCAAAATCTGCAACAAGAAATTTCTGCAAGTTGTTAAACCGTCGAACTAAATGTTATATTTCTATGCTGGTGGAAAAAATGCCATTACCCATCTATTACAACAACAAGAAGTGAAAACAAAAAAATATGTATATATAAATATGTTTCAAACTAACAATCATTAATCTATTCAANTAAATATGTTTCAAACTAACAATCATTAATCTATTCAAAAGAAAATGTGTTATTTCTTTATTGCTTCATATTATAAAAATTAAAGGGATAAATAGTAAATTCGAATTTAAATTGGTGTTAACTGTTTGTAGAGTTGTGGTACAACTTACCATAAAGTTAAGAACATTTGGCAATGTCCGATTAAATGAATAATCATGCATGAATGCTTAAGTTAATCATAGTTTTTTCAACAACTACGTAATCATATAGATAATTGCAATTGTCAACGCGAATAAATGATAACCACAATGTTAAATCAACTAGGTTAAGTTAGATTTAAATTTGATTGTCAAGTGTGAGTGTAATTGGGGAAGCCTTGTTTATTTTCAGCGAAGTTTTCCATGTTTGGATGCCAGACGAGCGAAGTGATGGACAGCGCTACATCCATAATGACATTGGTTGGTCTCTGCGTGTTACAAACGTATGACCAAAATATATAAGTTAAACAACTTAAGTAAAATAATTTTTGTAAGCAGGTCCACACATTTCGAATGATATGCAGTATCACTTTTTATGCTATTCGATTCCATTCAGAAAGGCACCACAATTTTTATTCAATATAATTTTTTTAACCAAAAATATGTTGTTTGCATCATACAAATTTTTTTTTAATTTCCCTTATAAATAATTAACATTTAATAATATTAAATCTAATGCAAGGTACTTACATTCTATTTTAGAGTCTTCCAGTTATGTTAATTAAAATATCTGTTCATAAATACTTAACCATCAAGGTAATTAATAGTTTTACTCACAAATTTATATTATTATATATATATTTACAAACTATACCCAAAGGTATTTAAAGTACAATATTTGAACTATAAGAAATTTTGAAATTCACTACACTGACTAGAATTAAATGTTATTTACATTTGAATGAAACGCAATACCTGATGGAGGAATGTGATATGTAATGACACTTTAACAATATCTTACTGTTGCTGCCAAAGCGATATGTAGTCAAGAAGTTCTTCATCATCCGGTGTGCAATCTTCTTCGTTTATGTTAAATTCATCATAGGGTTCAAATTTCAACTGGAGATGTGCGTCAACTGTTGCTGGAACCTGATCCGGTGACAATGGTGTTGTCTGATCATATGTACCCGAATCAAAGGACATGCTTGAATTGAACGATGATGTTGGCGAATGACAACCACTTACGAATTGTGTTTGCAAGCTTGTTAATGTATTTAGACAAATTGGCTTTAATATTGTACTGGATTCTGACTGGTTTGGGAAATTCTGTTGTTGATGCAAAATGTATTCTGGTGGTGTATTGGATGTGCACTTGAAAAGTTGTTGATGCATATGGGACTTTGTTGTCGGCTGTAATTGTTTTGTTACAGAATTTGGCAGTCTTGGC
>JXOS01104304.1:0-11645 GCA_001015075.1 Cirrula hians
CCGTAAAGAGGGCTCTAAGCAAATTTGGACTAAACAATAAACAAAGCAGTATAGCTCTTAAACTATAATGATGATACAAGCCCGCTGCTTATGTTTATGGACAGGATGTTGTGTGTACGCAAATATTACAGAATATTTCTTGCATCTTTTATTCACGCCATATGCACGAAAATTGGATTTATTTCAGTTTTCAATTCGATGAAATTTTGTTTTACAAATTTAAAAAGTACGTAGCTTATATACTTGTTTAGATAATATTTCACAACCTTCAGTTCTGAGCATCGGTATAAAGCACAATCAGAAACCACAGTATATCGCTGTTATAGCGAATTAAATTGTTGTTGTACTCCGATCGCCGACGAAATCCGTGCAGCACTTTATGGTAGCAAAAAATATCGATTTAGTGAGTGAACTTATAATGCATGATAATCCTGTAATACATAATGAGATACGAGCACTATTGCTCATTAGGTCCACTCCAATACAATCGATTGTACATGAATGCTTGCAGAAAAAATGCTGGCGTTCATCGTTCATGTCGATTAGTGCAATAAGACGTGTATAACATCGTGACAAGTGACGAAACATAGATATAGGCGTATGAGCCAGAAACTAAACAAAAATGGTCCCATAATTTTTGAGTAGACACCACTTGGTACTTTGCACTCAAATTTGAGCGGCTTAACTTGAGTGTTAGAAATTTGAGTGTCACCAGGTCTGCAGCGGGTGAGTATTTCAAGGAGAGTCAAATGCAACAACAGTTGTCCGTGTACGAAGAACTGTTGAACCTGATAGATAACCTACCGTTGCCCAGACACCCCATTAATTTTGTTCTTGAAGAGCTTACAGATTGAAACCTAGAGGTGTTACTTGAATAGTTCTCCTTTCAGATCAGAGATGAGAGTTCAGTCGAGAGCTGCTATCAGTGATAGGCCACCAATCTGATATGGGATAGCTGCAGTACGAGCCAGGTTAGGTGTCACTGAGATTAGCAGGGCCACAAAAGCAACCGTTACGTGCACCGGTTTGGCTACCGAGAATGCGTTTTCAGGGGACTGCCCAATGTGGGTTTACCTCGAAAGGATGGCTGGAAACCTCATTCGGATTGTAAGCGATTGGGAATTCGTGTAGAGGTGGCTGCGGTCTGGTTGAAGACTGTGACTATGATCCTTTGCAGAAAATTCTCACAGATTCATGCCCAGTGGTCTTAGTCGATCATTTTCCACTCAAATACGTCACTTGGGTATCCAAATCGGTGGACGTATGCTCTTCATTCCGCATTTGCTTTCTTTGAGTGATAAGGTAAATTTAAAATTCATGTTTTTATAATATTTATATTAAATAAAATAAAAAATTATTTTTTTTTTAGAAAAATTTAAACATTTTTTAAATTGTTTTAATCTATTATATAGAATTTAATTTATTGTAATTATTATTATGTTATTATTAATGATAAATTTTAATCATAAAAATATATTACAAAAATTAAGTATTTATTAGTGTATATAATTATTATAAAATTTTTTATTCATAATTTTTTCCTCCGTCGGGAGACCTAGACGCATGATAGTCAGAGAGTGGTGTCTAATCAGAAGGGCCACCGGTATTGAGCACAAGGGCTTGTAGACTGTGCCACTTATTATAAACGAGTACTATCTGTGCATTTCATGATTTTGCTACGTAGGCTTAATCAGTGTCATACCGTTTGAACCGGTGCTTTTGAAGTCCTCATGGGTTTGCCTTCACTTGCCCTTAAAGAAATTCGGGAAACCATTGAAATAAGTGCAGAGTTAGCGCGATAAAATCAGAATGGGCTATGTCTAATATCAGCTTTAGTTACCTGAATACTGGTTATGACTTACTCGACGCATTCTTAAACGCTAGAGGTTTGACCGAAACGGCAAATTGTCTTTTTGATGCCTCTGACAGATCTAAGTCAATTGGGACTTAATATTGACGTAGACGGGGGCTTTGATATTAGCCGAACAACATCCCAGCCAAATCAGCGTAATATGTGCGGCTCGGTGGGCATCAAAGAGGAAAATCTACGATGTATGCTCCCGCAAATTGATGGCGTTTCGGTGGGTACCCACTTATAGGCAAGGTGGTAGCAGTCCAGTTGGGGATTACCCAGTTCATGTCCCTGGTATAGACCAGTTGCCCCATCACATCTGCTCTCACCCCGTAGGCTTGTGTTTGCTGTTTATTCTTGCGCTCCTGTGTTCCCATGCAGCTCTGTGCCTTTATTCCCTTGAAGTTTTATTCCTATGTTCCTTTGATGTAGCATGTTTGCTGTTTTATGTGAAGTGTGGCGTCTTTGGTATTGTCCCCAGAATCGGTAGTGGCAGTCAATAACAGGTACTTGGAAAGCCTTTCCGGGGGAAGAATGTGCTGGTCTACCGAATAGGTCACCAGGTCAAGCCTACACAGTCAGCCGAACTTGTTAACTGTACATTAGCAATAGGAAAGCGCTCGGCAGTACCTGTGCTCTAATACTACGAATCCGACAAGAGTTTCTGGTACAACGATTGTAAGCAAGCCCAGGGCTTGGTCCCTGCTGATTGCTTATCGCCAGACTGCGGTGTATCTTTGGCGCACGAACCGGGCGCAATGTTCCCGGTAGTGTTTGCAGCATGTTGTCGGTTTAGCCGACTACCATAGCCCATAACTGAACAACCACTTTAACTATTTTATGATAGGTATGCAATTACCAGTTTCTTCGTACAGATGTTTCACTTTAATATTCATATATAGGAACTATCTCTACGACGTAATATTTGCCACTGACCTGAAATTCTGTGGCATTACGCATAAGAGCATGTTCGCTCCGCGAGGTAAGTAAAGTTTTTTCTAAGTTTTTGAAAAACCCAGAGATTGGGTCCATATATGAGCTTACTCATGGAAATGTATTTTGAATCACGTGCAAATAAAAAATGGCAGCCTATAGTAACGAACATCAAGTTCGAGGAAATTTTATAAATTTGTTCGGTATATATCCGTATACTTTGCTTAAAACGTTGATTTGACTTAATTGTTTGTATTCGTATAATCGATCATTTAATTGGCCAAAATTATATAAAATTTATAACCGCATTCTCTGCTGTTCGAGTAAAATACGGAATAGGAGAAAAACAATTCTTTTTGTCAGATTTTTGCTACAAGCAACTGTCTTAGATTTCATTTATTTATTTTCTGACCACAATCTCTTGTCTTAAGAGAAATAAAGGAGAATGAATGTAGAACTAACGAATGAAAAAACTACTTTTTTGGTAGGAATTCACTTCATGCTCAGCTTTGGTTTGAAGACACTCAGGCTGCATGCAATACTTGAAACAAATATTTGCAATGCTCCACCGTATGCGGGAGAGATTATAATTATGGAAAAGATATGATATAGCGACGCTACACTGATAGAAGAGGCATCTCATAATTTATTAGGCCTTAGAATCTGCAACGAACGCAGCTCATAAAGTGACCAACGCCAAAAAAAAGGTTTAATACCCAATGGATTTCAATAATATAGAGCTGCGCCGTGTTTGTTTTGGGTTCACAGTTTATTTAAAGAATATAAATATATATTTTTTTCAACATACCTCTTAACCGCAAATACGCACTCTGTCTTTTGAAATTTCTGAAAAGCTTCCAAAATATACTTCTTCTTTAAAAATACTGATGTGCACTGGAAAAGGGCAATGTTGTTCACTGTTTTATGTATTTCCATAAATTCTTTAAGGGCCTCCAATGATGTTGTGGTGTCCAAAGCATAAAAGAAGTTTCTCTTATGTACAGAAACACCATCTGCAATACAAATTTTCATATAAATTATATCAGTTCATTGTATCGCAAAATTTTGCAGCAATTTTTTTATCCATTCATTTCGCTTTTTGTTTCAAACTTTGATCATAATTATGATCACTCAATAATAACTTTCGGGGAATTTCATTAAGTTTTCTTAATGATCTTAAATTTGTTCATTGATTATTTGTTCCAAATTTGATAATTCCAGCGCAACGTATTCGCTCTAGAATTTAATGACAGACGGATGAACAGAATTCGCTATATCGAATTCTGTTGTGATTGTGAACATATCGGCATATATTTTGATATCTTTCCGATCATTCTTTCGAGGTGTTGAAAACGTATAACCAAAACTAATATATACTTTCCCAAATGCTGGGTGACGGATATAAACAAGTGAGAATCTACCATTCGGCTAAAGCCGACAGTGGGATACACGGCTCCCAAAATATTACGAATAGTTCTTCTATTAGATCCTTCTTTTCTGACCACATGGATCATATTTATGATAACTCAATAAAAAGGTTTCGATGAAATTGATTAATCTTCCTGGACATTTTTGTCTTATACTATCCTTTCGGACCACATAAGTGTATTGGAAGTACCTCTGATTTTCTTCCAATCTTGCATAGTTTTCATAATCTTATTTAAGATAATTATGACAATTCTAAAATGTAGTTGAATTTGATTTATTGTTCTAGCCAAATTTGCTTAAAACCCTCTTTTGGGACCACATAGGTGTACTGGAGATACCACTGAATTTCATCCAATCTTGCTCATTTTTGGTACACTTGTTGAATATATTTATGTTCACTCAATACTGCAATTTTAAATTATAACTGTGGGTAATTCTGCACTAAAATCTCTATTGGGACCATATAGGAGTACTGGAGGTCTCTCCGATTTTTATTCAATCACGACCATTTTTGGAACGCACTTAAATTTTATGAATATCCAAAATAGCAACTCTTACGGCTCCAATATAGTTAATGCCCCGATTGAGAGTAAAGAGGTGTAATGGAGGTACCCGAAATATTGGTCAGATCGGTTCCAAGTTCGAAATAAGATCTAACATTTTACCACAGATAATGTGTGCCGAATTGGGCAATGCTAACACAACGCGTTCTCTTTGGATTTGATAACGGACAGACGGACGCGGTGACGCTGATCATATCGGTATATATTTTGTTAGGTGTCCGACCGCCCGTTATAGGTGTTACAAACGTATGACCAAAAACAATATACACTTAGCCAATTTCATTGGCAACTCGTATAAAAACTCTTAACTAGTGATCTAACCGGCTCTTCCTGAACGCGGACTCAAGTAATTTTTGCGCTTAGCCAGTGAAATCAAAATTACACTTTTATACTTCCCATAAGACATATAATTCCGACGTCACGGAAATTTGAACTTGACAGGTGCTTCATCGGATGTGGAAAAATTGGATATTGAAGCATTTTTGAGACATTAATGGAATATTCCACAAGTGGAGCAAAATCGGTCAAAAACTACGGGTACTACGGGTAAACAAAATTTGCTCCCTAGTTCACTGAAGTTGGCGTAAAAGCCATTTGATTTTTAAGCATTTTTAGGTCATAATAATAATCCAGAATCAAATAATTTTAAACAATAAAAGCATAGTAAGTTTGGTCCATGCAAAATGAGTCAATAACTTTTTAAATTATTGAGTGATGGCTGTTTGGTACGAGAAATTTTATAAAATTATATTTATTTTTTTTTTTTGTTTGGGAATGACTAGAAATATTTTTCCTTTTCTTTTTGTATTCATTTCAGTTGTTTATTAATTTAATTTTCAGTTTTAACATCCATCAGTCCATTAATTGGGGGTATAATGGGTTTGTGTAAAGTATATTGTGCAAAGAAATAATCGTTTGGGAATCAAATTGAAATTCGATTGAGTAATATCAGTCTGTCCGTCTGTCTATGAACTGGGTAACTTGAGAAGCTAGTGAGATGGATTGATGCAGTTTAGTTTTTGTAAATATTTTCTAAAAAAAAAGGTAAGAACGGCCCAAATCGGTCAATTTCGGGATCCGCCCATAAGACGTTTATTACTGTATTTCACGGAAAAACTCATAAAAGCCCGGTGTTTTATCGCATTGAACTGAAATTTAGTATGGAAGCAATTTTTTATTGGTACCATACACGTGCAAATGTAGGAATTTCTTCCATAACGGTTTTTAAAGTTTTACCATAATATTCTTCGATATGAGCGAAAATCTATAATTATGGATACATCGTACAGGTATTTTCTCACCGATTTTTCTTAAATGAGTTACTTCCAGTGATTTCATCAGAAGTTTCTAAAATGTTCTTTTCTGGTAATGTTTTGATGCTTTTATGAATTGCATGCATTCCTCATCCATTAATACCATCTTGTTTTCTAATTGATTAAGGGACATTAAACATGTTGAATTGTCTAGGAGTTAGTGCAACTATTACTACTAGTTCATTAACGGTATGGAAAAAAACTGAATATTTCAAATATTTTAAAGAATTTTTTTAAGAAATTGTAAACAATGCACGAAATAAGACGAAGCAAAAGCAAAAAAAAAAAAAACAAATTATAACAGTCATATAAACTTTAAAAGCCGAAGAAAAAAAAATTTTTTTCAGTGGTCCAAGTCATTATCCATGGGATACATATACGAAGATATATATAAATGGATATCACGTAAATACTCCCAACACCATTACTTTGGTAATCAATTTATAGATAATCAAATACGTATACGTAATGTGGAATTGTCATCACGTATCGCAGAACAGAACACTAGAAAGAAAACCAATAATAGTAATTTCGTGCTTGATCGCCAGAAAAGCGATGGTCGCATTTGTATAGTTTTTAAACCCATTAGTAATATATGACCTGGGGTATTATGTTTTTCTGTAAAGTATGTAATGCATTGAAATAATCGTTGCGGACTATATGTTTCTTGGAGGCATATTCATAGAATCAAAAACAAAATTTGATTGGGTAATGTCTGTGTGTCAGTCACCTCAATAACTTGAGTAGATTTTGAGATAGAGCTATAAATTTTGTTTTCTGTACAAATTTTGTGAAAAGTAAAGTCAAGTTCGTGAGCAGGCAGAATCGCAAAACCATTTCGGCTATCTCGTATAGAACGTTTATTCCCCATTTCACGGTAATCACTAAAATAGCGAACCATTTCATTGCATTCTACTGAAATTTGCTATGGAACCATCTTTGAGTTATTCCCATGACATTGATAAATTTGATGAAAATCGGTGCAGATTTTCGGATGCACCCCATAGAACGTGTGACAGAGTCATAAAACGATGACTGATAGATATTATAGCGTTGTTTTTAACCGACTATCTATCTATCTTTTTTCTGGAAATCGGTCTTGGGCACGAGAAATTTTTAATTCTTATACTAAAGGCAATGGTAAAATTGAATACTGAATATTTCATATTACAAAAATATTCGTAAAAAATGCGAAGTATGAGTTATAATATAATTTAAGCTGCTGCTAGTTTGAATAAAGAGGGGTTCTCAAGCAAGTTTTTGAATAATTTAAAAAATCCTTTAAAAATGAAATTTAAGTACTTACATTTCAACGTTTCCCTTTCAATTTTATGACTGTCAGTTGATACCCAGATTTGTTTAAAAATTCCACTTTTCTGTATTTGAAGGATAGTGCGTCCTAATAGAGAAGTCCCATTAAAATCCACTAAGTTTTTATTTAAAATTCCTTTGGATCCTCCTCTTGCAAGAATTACAGCGTGTAGATCATCTGAAAAACTAATACTTAATGTTAATACCTTGTACTGTCAAAAATGTATTTTCTTACCATTCGTGTAATGACGTTGAATACACACTATATGTAAGCGCAAACACTAGCATTACTTCTTTGACGATCATTGTCCTCACTTAAAAGCAACTAAAAATGTTAAATACATGAATAAAGAATTTTTAGAAATTGTCATGCATAAAAAAAAAATCGAATTGCAATCGGAGAAGGAAACAATAAAATGTACAGTCACCTTGTTTTGATTGTAGTGAAGACTATATTAAATTCAAAGTCTTCATTTAGATTTAGTTTAGAACGGAGACGCGAGCACTTCAACTTTTAAGTGTGGAGAGAACATGAAATGGAAATTTAATTAATTTGGTTTTAACCACCTTTAAGCTAAAACATAAGTTTTAGTGGTCTTAACAGTCCCTTCCGTTGGAGAAAGAAACTGTTTCCATAGATGTGAAATAATATTGATTTTTCAAAAATAACTGAGCATGCGTATACATTCATATAAGAAATAAGCAAAGGTTATGCAATCCACTTACATTGTATGCTTTCATTCAAACTATTTCATTTGCAATAGACTCAAATCAGAAAAGGTAGCGCTTACAACAGTCACTTCGAAGTTCTAATTTTGAATTTTATAATAATGTAACGGTACAAAAAAAAAAAAAAGAAGAATTCATGAAGATATTTGATTACCAAGATGGTTGACGTGTATGAGATGCCAGTTTGAATTTGCAATTCAAGAGACGCATTACGAAATGCGAAATTTCAGGTGGAATGGCTGAAATCGAAAATCAAATAAATTACACACGCTAAATCCAGCATGGCGAACAGTGTATGGACGGTGTAAAGAAATTTTGAAAACTACAGAATATACAAAATCGCCTTGTCTAAAAACACCGTTATGGCACGTGTTTGTAATTATAAAGCTGCCTACTCAACGCCATTTGTAAATATAAGGGTATAATGAAAAGATTAATTAAAATGCTGTTGAAAGTTTTAATATTTCAATTGCTTGATTGGTAACATAAATAATAACTGTGTCAAAAATGAACTATGGCATAAACAAACATAAGAGCGGTATTTATCAATTGATGAATAATGGTAACCGATAACCAGAAATAAAACAATATAGGTCCAATAGTCATTCAAAGCCGACAACATGATTTTCATGAGGCATTCAGTTTATAGAATCATCAAAATTTTTCAGCAATACCAAATTTCAATAATTTGCGTTGAGGAATAGACGCTTGTAAAATGTCTCCGGTACTATGGACTGATTTCATTCAAATCGAAGAATGTTATGGTAATAACGTACAAGCGCGTATATTCCATTTTATAAGAGTATGCATTGAAACACTAAGCGTCATGCTAACTTCTGTGAAAACGGGACTAACTGTTCTATCATACGTGGCCAAAACTATCGACAGTTGAAGGGGCCATCTTATTTTATGAAATTAAGTATCAAATGCTATAAATCGAAGACGGAGGATTAATGAAATAATTTGAATATTTTTGAGTGGTGGTTCAACGAGGTCTATCTATCATAATTATATCATAAAAACAATTTTTCATTCGTTAATAAGAACAGACATTCGAATAAACATATATATATTTTTTTTAATTCTGGGGGTTTTGGTATATGTAATGCATCGATTATATTCACGTAGAAAGTTATGTCAACATCTCAGAAATGCGTTAATCCCAAATTTCAGTGGATGAAACGGTTGGGTATAAAATTACTCGAGCTATAGTGATCACAGACAGACGGAAATTGGTGAATGGTACTTTTTTGATTTTATGATTGTGTCAACTTCAGCAATCACAACAATACGGATGATTTCCCATTATCTTACATATACGTTCTTCCTGAGATTTAAAGCATGTCCGTGTGTAATTTTTATTCATTTTTTTTTATTCATTTATTTATTATTTTATACTGCTAAATACCAACGATATTTTACCTATATACTTTGCGCTTTCATGTTAACCATATCGCTGCGTTCCATCACCAAGAGTTTTCAATAAACTTGTCAGATAAAATTTCCATGGTCGCCTCAACAGAAGCATTCTCATTTGTACTGATTGAATCATGATTAGGGTTTGCTTGTAAAAGTAATTTGTGAATTACGTTCATTCTGCTTTATAGACATTTAATGTTATATTTTAAGTAATTAGAGCAATTGTCGAATCGCCCGTTTTTTTCCCAAAAGAGTTTTTGTTATTAGTATTGTCAATAGAAACACAGTATATAATTCCAGATTGTAAGCTTTTTCTGACCCATCTACGATGCCACAAACTGCCAGTACAGAATCCACTGTGGAATTTAAGCACCCCGGAAGGAATTTTCGCTTAGCTAAAAAGATCCGAAAATTTACAGATCTGAGTTTTTATTTCTAACTATGTACTATGACATCTCTTTTCAGCTTCAGTCTTCAGTCAACACATATGACAACTTTCTCCAATTGAATAATATTTGGTAAAATTTTCTTTCATAATTTTAGGTCTACGAAACGTCATTTGATTTTGCGGATGTAGGAAATACCACTTATTTGCATGTGAAACGGATGAATATGGTGCCACAAGCAAACATTGCACTTGTCAGCTGTGAGCATAAGCAAAACGTATTAGCAACGTCTTTTCGCAGTTATGTAATGGAAATTATAACTGTATGTTAAACGATAGTACGTGGAAGAACACAGAAACTTCAAGAAAACAGTGGCATCCTTTTAGCCAATGGACTACCACACGTGTTTGTTCGGTAATTCAAAAACAGATTTTTGAAGAAATGATTTCTTGGAAGAAGGAATTCAGAACATGATTCCTCTAGTGCTATACAAGGCGGATGATCTAGGAAGGAGCGAAGTGAAAACAAGACATTGCAATAGATCTGGCAGATGATAAAAATAGATCAGCTTTTTATAGGAACGCTTTTGTAGAATGATGGTCCCGTACAGAGTACAGCAGCAGCGACAGCTAAGCCCAGCACCACTTGCATAGTTTGCGATTTTATTGAAAATTAAATTTATCTCTAGCATTTCAAACTCGCGTTCGCCAACAATTAAAATTGCTCCAGCCATGCAATTTGCGTGGTTGATCTCCAAGCAATTGTACCCGGAAATCAAATGATGTATCCAACAAAACAATTGAATGGAACTGGTTACTGCGTAAAACTAAATAGTTCCAATCATTCATTATACATTTTATTTTTTACATTGAACTTGCATTATTTGATGGGAAGTCATACCATATAAACATATTCTGGAAATGGGTAGGATTTGTTTGCCTGATTCATTAGTCAAATTAAACGGAATTGCACTGTGGTTACCAGAAGCTAGAGCTATGTAGATTGTAGTTGAAGAACACTTATTTGGTTCTATAATTGTGGTGGAAATCTGCAGTTAAAGACAAGACATAGAATAAAAAGTTAAGAATTATAAACACCTGCTAAAAACCAATACAACAATTTAACAAATAGAACAAACCAACTGCTATTTACCGATCTAAGTGAATTGGGCGATATGCGAAGTACCCAAAATTATAGACTGATTTCATTTATATCGAAGAAAAATATGACAATAACGTCAAAGGAATAATTTTTAGTAGCCTGAGATGCAATAATAACTAAAAAGACACATATTACAAGTACTTGCGCTGTGCGGACGTG
This sequence comes from Cirrula hians, assembly GCA_001015075.1. Classification (NCBI taxonomy): domain Eukaryota; kingdom Metazoa; phylum Arthropoda; class Insecta; order Diptera; family Ephydridae; genus Cirrula; species Cirrula hians. The sequence continues at coordinate 11,255 of JXOS01104304.1, forward strand.
TTTTCTAAATCATCCACAAATTTTATAGAAATTATCAAAAATTTCAATTACATTTAATATTTATCATACCATTGAGAATATAGTTACAATTTACTAAAACTATATTTATGTGTTTCTAAACTTTTAACTTTTTCAATAAAGTTGAATTTATTCAAAACTGAATTCAAAAGCGCGCACTAATAAGCCGAAAAATAAAATCAAAATAAATAAACTATAACAAAACAACAACAATAAGTTACTAAGTCAAGAAAAAAAAAAAAAAAANGAGCGAGATGTGTAAGACCTGTTTCGTGTTTTCATAATATTGTGGAATCTAAGTGTCTCTTGCATGAAATTGATGGCCCTTGAGTACTACGTGGGGTTCAATCAATACTAAACAATAATCACAAGA
>JXOS01104743.1:1265-11535 GCA_001015075.1 Cirrula hians
TTTTTTTTTTTTTTTTTTTTTTTTTTGCAAATTTTATGTTCTTTGTAACCACTTGCACAATTACCTTTTGTTTGTGTAATTGATGTTGCAGTTGCAGTTAGTGCATCGCCAAATGCTGTCGGGACTGTGGCAGCAGCGCTGCCGTCACGCGCACTCACACTGGCAGTAGTGCTTTTATTATCGATTGTTGTTATTGTTGTGGTTGTTGTGATTGCAGTGGATGCTGCTGCTGACGATGTTGCAGTTGATTGCGTGTGCGTGACGAGGCCAGCAAATGAGCCAGCACTGCCGATTGTGTGCATGGCTAGATGCTCGTCCGTGAAACTGATATTGTCGTCGAACGATTTACCGGACATGGACTCGATAGTTGGCGACTTGACAACATCGACGCCAGCCACATCATCGCATGTGATCGCATAGTTGTCGCTCTCCGAGTTGTACTCATGCTTCGATAAACTATTATCGTAGCCATTGTGGTGCTGTTCGCGATTCGTTTGCTGTGGCTGCTCATGCTGCAGCAGATGCTGCTGATCCAAATGACGGCTGTGTATGATATTGACGCTCTCTTCGAGCACATTCTCTACGAGCATTGTCGCCTCGCGGCGTATGTGCTGCGCAATGCCGCCGACAATGTAATCATCAGCGTAGTTATCATTTTCATTATCGTTGTCATCCTCATCCGAGTCGTCACTAACACGCATGGCATTCACGCTAGATGGACGCTCATCATCATCGATATCGTCATCATCATCATCATCGTCGTCATCGCTATCGCCATCAGCAACATCGTCAGCAGTCGCATTGGCGCGTGCATATGCATCGTGCGCATATGCCGCTGCCAATTGCATATCCATGCGCACATCCTCCGTTGCCACGCCCACTGCTGCTGATGCTGCTGCCTCTGCCACTTTTGCTTCTGCTTCTTTTTTACTTGTATCTGTAAGATAATTGCGTTGCTAATTAAGTATTGTTGGCATTGCCGTTAGCCGTCGTAAGTTTGCAAAGTTTTCATTTCAAAACGCTTTGCTTTGCGTTTTATTTGCTCATTTTCAAACTCAGCGCGTTTTTCGGATGCGTTTTTGGTATGTACATTGATAGAGTGATTTCAGTGAGAGTGAGCTTTATTTTCATTGTGAGTGATTCAGTGAGTAGCAATGCAGTGAATACGTGACGCGTGTGTGCGTGCACAACGCAATGACTGTGTGTGTGTGTGTGTGTGTATGCAAAATGAATGAGACGATTCGCTAATGATTCGCTTAAAACAGAGCTCAATGTGCTTAGTCTTAGTCCTGTGCCCTTAAAGCTGCTTATATATATATTTCTTTTCTTTTTTTTTTTTTGTTCTCATAAATTTTGTAGCTCATTTGTTGTTGCTGTGATTTCAATGATATGACAGTGATTGAGTGAACATTGAGGCATAAGCAAATAATTGGTATGTTGGTAAGAAATAATTTCGAAATAAACAAACAACGTAAAAATTAATAAGCACAATTTCTTGTTCAAAACCCATTGTGCAGTTGTTGCTTTAAATACAATATTTCCTTTAATTTAAGAGAAACCTCAACAGCACTCAATATGAACCTTGAGCACGAGCAATAACTTCGTCCATACGCTTGCATGTATTTGAGGTTTTTTTTATATGTTTTTATTTTTTTTTATTTTTATATATTTTCTTAATATTTATTTTTATTTTAAATTTTTTTTAGTGCATTCAATACACTCAGTGTACCAGCAACGCGTCCATGTGCTTGTGCTATGCTCTAATTACACGCACAATTGAGTGTGACAGTTAACTGTAGCGTCACTTTCATGTTATAATTACGTCACAATATTGATATCAACAGTTGCAAAACAATATTAGAGGTATATGTTGATATGAAGGTGGCAGTGAACTGTCAAAGTCAATAGTTCCCCCAGCACATTTAACTTTCACAGCCAACTGGCCCATTCTACTGACTCAGTTAACTGCATATTTTCGGTATCCATTGGTTGTTTTAAATAAAAAAAAAAAAAAACGCATGCAAGCAGTTGATGTGCTTACTGCTTTATGCGTAGTTCAAAATGTTTCATTATGTGCACTCATTAAGAGTAGTTGAGTTTCACAAGTAATACGATCATTTTTAACATAAAATGACGTCACAATATTGTAATGCTCAACGTTAGAACGCAATAAAAGTGCAATTAAAAATCGTTGCATATACAAGGGCGTAATAAGAATATGTGCAAATAGAATTAGGAAGAAAAAAAAACTTATTGAGCAAATGCTAGTTGAAAATAGATGACATTCAAGCAGATGCTGAATGAAGTGAAATGATATTCATTTACTGCAGCTCTCAGAATAGTGAGTAAAGTATAGAAGTATGAGAGCTGCACAAACTTTGCTCACAATATTGTAGTATCGATTTGTGTGTGTATAAGAACACTTCCAAAATTCCGCGCAATGCTGATTATTCTGAATAACGCGCGTGTATCTGTACACTTATTGGCTTAAAGCTTTTGAGTTAAAATTTCAGCAAAGGTTCGGTGACATTTAAGACGGTAAAAGCTTCATAAGTTAGTAGTATTAGTTCAAAATTTAGTTTACCGAGCCTGTACTATACTATGCTCGCCATTTTGAGTGTTTGTTTAGGCGGCACCATGAAATATCATCATTTACGTGAGCTACGAGTACTTGTTACAGTTCCGAAACACTTGCTGAAATTCGCTTTGAGCCCTCTGAATCCAAAATCGATCTAGTGCGCTAGTAAGTTTGTATTGAATTTATATTACTGTCTCAAGCAAAGTATTTTTCATTTAGTCAGAAACTACACTCCAGTATTCGCTGAAGTAAGCTTTCTGAAACCAACACATTTGCTTCCCTCTCCATTTTCCATCTCGAGTCTATTGTTTAATTGTTCAAAATTTGTAAGTCAATGAAATTATATGCACGTTCTTGTACTGCTATTCAATCATGCTTATCACCTCCTCGATAATACCTTGTTCGTCTGTTGGTATGCCATAGTTTTCACGCAGCTCATACGGGCCGTGTATCTTACGTATGATTTTGCACTCGAGAACATNCTTTCACGCAGCTCATTCCGGCCCTATATCTTACGTATGATTTTGCACTCGAGAACATATAGTACATAGTCTTGAGATTTAAAAAGCGTTCTAGCTCAAATGAACTATATAAGGACCTACATTCTGAGCGACTTGTAGAGGATGATTTTGTTTTCCGCGCAATGAAATCCCATCCCATCTAACGACAATATAAAGACTTTGAATGGCAATTTCGGTCGAGATTTTACTTGGTTCTAATTTAAAGAATGATTTGAGCATTACATGTCTAGTTTTATGGCCGACATTTTGGGTTGCATTGTGTGATCATACACTTAAACATCGCACTACGAAGAATTTGGCTGCATGCACAGCCCATTATATTAAGCACGGTGCTTCCCCGTACATTATGGAGTTTCAGGTAAAAGCAACATTGTCAACTCATTCAGCACGAAATGCTTAGCAGTGCGATGGGGCAAGTATTGAGTTCATCGTCGCAAGTGCTTAATATCTACAAATCCATATAAAAATCACGGGACTTTCCCGAATTGCTTTGTGTCTATTGGAGATAGACAAAATAACACATCATTTAGCTAAAAATAATTTGCCATAAGCAGTTCCAAGTATGGAGTACAAAGTATGTTATGAAACCACATTTTGCGTTGCGTCCATATAGCATTTTAGTACCCGATACATTCTTTGGGTTTCACTAGCTAAGAAGCATGAGCTCTTAAATGGCGTGATGGACACTTTTGGCCAGAGGCAATGGTTACTTTGTTGCTTTTCTTTGGAATATAGATTTTTGCTGCTTGTCGCTACGGTCGAGCACGATGTCGTGGGGTGGCATGAGAGCATGCCTTAAAGCCTGCTACTAATATTAGGATTCAATGTTTGTGCATCTTCATGTTCTCTTTAATTTTTTTTTTTTTAATTATTGTTGTTGTTGTATTTTTGTTTAAAATGCAATTCCACACTATGGCATGTGTTGTTTTCTTACTTTTTTAACGGCGCTTTTTACTGTTTCTGAGAGCTGCACACAATGCTTTGGTGTTGCATGCACGCACGCCTAAAAGCATGCTACAAAAATTTTATAGTTAACGTTTGTGTATCGTCATTGGTCTATTATTTACTGTCTGCTTTTACTGCGTCTCTGATTGCAGCACATTGCCTTGATATGATAGTTATATGATAGTGCGCCTAAAAGTATGCTACTCAAATTTACATACGAAATTTGTGCAACTTCATATCGTTTTTAGTCTAATTAATTACTGTTACATTTCAAANGCTCTTACATTTCAAATGCACTTGCGCCCTCATGTTTGTGTTTTGCTGTTACTGTGACTCTAGCGCGATTCAGTTTTGTTACTGCAATCGCNCTGTTACTGTGACTAGCGCGATTCAGTTTTGTTACTGCAATCGCACCTAAAAGCATGCTACCAAAATTTTCATTCACCATTTGCGGTTCGTTCTTTTTTTTATCTTACTTTAAACGTTGTACTGCTTGCTGCTCAATCGAAGTTATTGAAAAAAGTGCAAATAAAATAATTGTTTAGAAATAAAAAAAAAAATAAATAAAAAATAAAAAATAAGTAAAAATGAAAATAGATGTGGAATTAGCATGGCGAGAAGCAATTAATAGAGCGTACTTAATAATCGTACTTAAGGAATGAAATAAATTAAGTGTAGAATGTACATATAGAGCGTGACATAAAATGATAGCGTGATGTAGGGTATAGAAAGTAGAAAGAATGAAATGCAAGTCAAATCAAAAGCAAGTAAGCGCATTGCGAAAACGCACAAGGCTCAGGGTGAGGTATAGCAGGCATCGCATTGGTTAAGTGAAAGCCATAGTTATTGGAGTGTAGCTTACCTGGTTGTGGTGTGGTGCTTATATCTAAATGTGGTGTCTGCTGTTGTACAGTTTCTGGAACAGAATAATACAGCAATTAGTTAATACTTAGTAAATGGCAGTAGGCAATGGCACAGTAATTAGCACGCAACAACAAAACACACGGGTTAGTAGTTAAAAACAACGAACTGAATTTGCATTGAATCGAAAGTAAAATGGAAATTTTACAATAAAACATGTATGAAAAGAAGTAAAAGTGAAAAAGTAAAGAATGGAGTCAATTTAAAAAGCATGAATGGAGCGCTTTGAAAAGTTGACGAGATGAGTGACGAGTGATGAGCGTGACTGCTGATGGTTGTTTTAAATCCAAAGTACTTTCTTGTGAGCGCAGCGACGACAGCGCTGACAAATGCTTATGTGCTAGTTGTTAGTAGAGGCGCTCTAAGGCTAAGCTAGCAATAACAGTCAATAACGAAATGAATATTTTTATTTTTTTATTTTTTTTTTTTTTTTGGTTTTGTAATATATAAAATTGAAGGCGTTACTTACAAACTGTGTATTCTTTTACACATCATTTAAAAAATTTTTATATATTTTTTATTATTATTATTATTATTTTTTTTTTTATATTGTTATGTTTTAAGTTTATTTAATTATGTTTTTTTTTATATATATTTTGAAAGTGTTTCGTTTGCGCTCAATTGCCATCCCTGGCTGCAGGCTCATCGGACTCGACATATTCGACATCGGTGTGCGCATCGCGCAACTCGGATCCTTTGATGTGCAACATCTCCGCATCGACATCGAAATTGCGTACACTCTTCTCGTGCACCACCGTGTAGCTCTCATTGAGCATGTCATTCAGCTCGCTGCAAGTGTTGGCAATCGCAACGGGCTCGTTCAACTCCTCGGCGTCTGACGGCAGCTGCACATCTTCAACGTCTGTTGCCGGCTGATTGGCCAGCTCATTGTTAAGCTGCTGCTGCTGCTGTTGTTGCGCTTTCTGCATGGCGCTTATGTGGGGCAATTTGCTGGGCTTACCCTTGCCGCTCTTATTATTCGCATCCGTCTCCAGCGTTATGACAATATTTGAGCTGTTCGCCGTGTATGCGCTTAAACTGTCGCCGCTGACGGCTTGCGGCACATCGTGCTCCGAGGAATCGGAGACCTCGTCGGCAGTTAGATCCTCAATGTCAGTCACCTTTTCGGCATTGGCATTGCTGTTTCGGTTGGCACTAGCGCCAGCATGCTGTTTCAGCTCATTAACCCGTTTATGTTGCGGCGATTGGCCGCAATCACTGAGTTCTATATCTTCGATATCAGTGCCGCCGCCATCTTCATTTGCCGTCTTGCCAACATCGAGAAATTTGCAATTGGCTTTGCTGTTGCTCGCTTGCTTGCTCAGCTGGCGTGTTTTATTTGCTTTCTTGCGACGATTCGTGCCCGCAACATAGATTTCCTCCACGTCCGTAACGGACTCGGTGTTGGAATGCAATTCGAGGCGTTTGCTTTGCTGCGGCTTGAGCATTTCATTGGAAACTGTGATCTCGCTTTCGATCACGTGATTGTTGTCACCCAGCCCCTCATCATCGGCTAGTGCGCCGCTTTGCTCAAAACCCTCGGCGCAGGAGTAGTCTTCGCTATCGGTGTTTGCATCGTCATGTGCATTTGGTATGCCAAACTGATATTCATCGTCCATGGGCATCACATTGGTAATAGTATCACCGAATTTGTCTTCCTTCAACACAATCACTTCACGATGCGGTGGCGGCAGCGCTTCCTCCACAACGGCCGGCGCTTCTGACTGCGATGCAGCGATCAGCGCACCATCCTCGCATTGCACCTCTTCAGTGTCAGTTTGGCAAATGCCATCATCGCCGGGCGCTAGTATGATAGCACGCGGTATAGGCTTTTCATCTTCCTCTTCATTGTCGAAGCTATCTTCTTCGGCTGCCGAGTCGTCAAGCCGTTCCACGTCTGTCAGCACTTCATCGTGTTTGGGCGCGACACCGAGAAAGTAATTTTTTGTACTGCCGCCAGCTAAAGTAGAATTTCTGCGTGCTTGTCCATTTGGACCGATAAATGCCACGTCGATTGCCGGTAAGCTGGCTTCGCTTAAGCTATCCGACTTATCAGCCTCTGCGTCAGATGATGAGCATGAATAGGCGATTTGGCAGACCTCTTCATCGCCCGACATTTCTAGCAGCTCATCTTCCGAAAAGCCACGCTGCTTGTGAGCTGCAGCAAAATCAGCTAGAGCACATGCTAGATCGCTGATATCGGATATAATTGAGACATCCTCATATTCGTCTGAATCGTCCGCATCCATAAACGGGCGCGCCGAATCAGTAATGCATAACTGATCCGGCCCACCCACCGCATCCATCAAATCAATGCACACCGATTTATCATCATACTCCAGCTCCGATTCGGTATTGTAATCTTCGCAATCGGTCAGATAGTCGGGTATGCTATTCAGGTTTTGTGCTTGCAAAAAGTTACCAGCTTTTATTTCAATCTTCTGCTTGCACTCATTGTCTACACGCGTTTGCTCATGCAGGCCTTGCTGCAAAAATTCTTGCAGCGACAATTTCAATTCGGGATACACTTTGCTCTTCTCATCCTCAGAGTCGGTATCATCATTGTAGTCTTCAACATCGGTTACGTCATTGTCGGTATTACGCTTGGGCGCCGCCAGCAAATTCGGTGACCCAAGCAGCGATGATTGTGTTTTTGCCGCCTGCAAATTATTTTGGCTGCCGAAATCTTCGACGTCTGTGACGCCACCGGCGAAACTGCTGCGATCCAAGTCATTGGAGCAAGAGTCATCGTTTTCCGATGAAGACGACGATGACGAAGAAGGCGATGTCGGTCGTGAGCTATGCTCATGGGTCACTGATATGGTCGGCATTGGCAGTTGGCTGGTCATCTTGTCGGCCTATTGCTTTATTTTCTATTCTTTTATTATTTTTATATATATATATATATGTATATATATTTATTTTAAGTTTTGTATATTTTTTGTTTAATTATTGGAATTTTTTTTTTTTTTTTAATTATTTTTAATTTTGAAGCGTGTTGAGTTAGCAGTGGGCTTGTGAGTCGTCTGTATTGGTAGAGATAAAGTTAGAAGCAAAAGTTCAGAACTGTTTTAGGAAAGCGATAGTCATAAAAAAAAAAAAAACATAGAGAGGGATGTTGAAGAGAGTGAGATGCCAGCGTTGAGGTAAGTGCCCGTTTTGAAACTACATATGCCAAAACTCTTTATCATCAAACATAAGAGCTGCTAATTGAAGGAACAGATGGCAGAGAAAAAATGTGAAGGAGAGAGAGTGACAGTGAGAGAGGATAAGTAGGCGAGCGGCAGAGCGAATAAGAGCCAGAGCACAAGAGCTTGAGAGAGAGAGAAAGAGAGTGTTTATTGAAGACACATACACCAGCGGTATACTCTCGCTTTAAGCTTATAAAAGATGACAGCTTTTTGTGAGAAAAAGCTTGAAGCTTTTCAAGATAAAAGCNGCTCTCGCTCAATGCTCTATGGAGACTGCTCAGATAGAATGTTCTTCATATTTNACTCTCGCTTTAAGCTTATAAAAGATGACAGCTTTTTGTGAGAAAAAGCTTGAAGCCTTTCAAGATAAAAGCTCAATGCTCTATCGAGACTGCTCAGATAGAATGTTCTTCATATTTGTGTTGGAAGAGTTCTCACATTAAAAAAGGCTTGCACTCCAGTTGGTCTGTTTAGAACTACACGAAATGCTAAGCTCTCTTAGCAACCAAACATCTAATTGGGTGTTTGGGTATGGATATGGTTATCCGAATTCTTTATTTTAGCGTGAACTCAAACCATCAGCGTTATAAGCGATCGCTGTTAGATGGTTGTGAACATGGCTGAAGATGTGGTGTACCTTCACCTCCTTGGGTGCGACTGATGTGGATCCGCTCTCCATTAAAAGCGTTGGCTTAAAGCGCAAGCCTTCACATAAGCCGGCATATAATCTCAGTCTCGGACGTGGCCCTTTCGCTGGCACCTCAGTGTAAAAATTAAAATAAAACCAGAAAATGAGCATTTCCAATTGTCCATTTTCAATTATTTAAATGATAATTTCACAAAATCAAAAGAACAATTTAAATCAAATGGTGTGTACCGGTTATATATATGAATATAAATGAGTGACTATTGCCTAGCTGGCACGCCTTACCTTAGACACAATAAGCATACACCTTACCTGCTGACATAAAACATTATTCATTACCTTTCTGTGTGGCATTCCAGGTATACTTTGTATCGGCGTCGCGCGTTGGCTGCTGCACTGTGGTGGTGAGCGTCTCGCTGAGCGTTGCGTGTTGCGCCAGCTTCAGACTGCCACCCTCGAATTGCATTTGTAGTGTGGGATCCAGCATTAGACCCGTGCTCTGCTGGCGACGCAAAGTCTCCTCAATGAGCGCTAGTGGGCTGCGCGTCGGTTTCGGCGAGCCCGGACTGGTGGCCATCAGGCGATCTGGCTCATTGCCAAATGCTGGCAATGCTACCGAATCGGAGAGGCTCGAGTCAGTGGTGTCGATGAAGCTGACATCAAAATCATTGACACAACGCTGTTGCTCGATGGACGAATGTGGACGGTACTCCATTTCTGGCTGACGGTAAATCACTTCGAATGGTCGATCGGGCCCGAATGTCTTCGTAAAGACCTCGCTTGTTATCACTTTACGACTGCCCGATGAGGACGATGTGCTTTTTGTGCTGTCGTTCGATTTAACTGAACGCGCAACCTCACTGTCGTCATCGCCAATTATAACGGTGCTGACAATAGCCGTGCTAGCCGTTGGCTCTTTATGCACACGAACCGTGGACACACGTGTGCTGCTTATGCTGCTCGTGTGAGTTTTTTTCTCCAGCAGCTTCATGTTTGTTGTGTCTTTGTCTGTCTTGCGCACTNCATGTTTGTTGTGTCTTTGTCTGTCTTGCGCACTGCGGTTGTGGTGACACTGCGCACTGATCTGCGCGTGCTGTTTGAGGAGCCGCTCGTGCTGGTGCTGCCGCTCGGCGTTGTCGTGTGCGCTTCGTTCATTGAGTCTTTCAGCTTTTTCTGTATCTTCACATCGACTGCTTTAAATACTTTGTTGTTGCTGTCTTTAACATTGGCCAGCGCATTTGGCTTTGGAGTTGAGCGTTTACTCAACTTCTTCGATGCAACACGACTGTCCAGCTTGTTCGTGTCGTGCTTCGGCGTGTCAATAACGGCTGTTGCTTTTTGTTCGGAGTGTGTCTTGGACACGGTTTGCTTACTGGTCCGTTTAACGGTTCTTGTCTGTGACGTGGTTAATTTATTGTCATTCATTAATTGTGAATTGGCTGAAGTCGTTTTGGTTTTTGTTTTTGTT
>JXOS01104827.1:0-17149 GCA_001015075.1 Cirrula hians
AAAAAAAAAAACCCATATTTTACAGTTTTATGGGACTGCATATATTGAATACAGATACGGCGTGCCAACTATTCTGGTCCCTAACATTTTACCGCAAGATTAATTTTATAGAGAAATAAAAAAAAAATAAAAAAATGCTTATTTATGTTTTAAAAACATTTAATAAACCATGCCTTAAAATTTAAAAATTTTCATTAAATTGTATTTAAAATATCCTGAAAATATAAATTAAAATTTATTTCATTTCAGAACCAATCACAACAATTTCTGGTGGACCAGACTTGTTTATCGATATTGGATCCACAGTTAATTTAACATGCGTTATTAAACACCTCCCTGATCCGCCAGCGGCAGTTCAATGGACCCATAATAATGAGGTCAGTGTTCTTTTGAAAAAAAAAAAATAATAATATAAATACAAAATTACAATGATATTTTGTGAAACTGCGACATATTTGAAATTGAAGTGTGAATATAGAACCATTCTGGAATACATAGAAATAAAAACGAAACACTAAATTGTATATAAGATTTTTGTAACCAATCATTTTGGAATAACTTGCATATTTTGGTAATAGTTGATCATGGAAGTTAATCCTTTCTAAAATGAATAATAAATGCATAAACGAAAATAATTTTCGAAAGCAATTCGTCATTGAATATTTACATGAAAGTGCATGATTCATTTCTTTGACTCAGTTGTATGTGAATGAATTTTAGAATTATCAAACAGAAAAATTTTATTACAAAAATTTCAAATATGCTATAGCAATGAATTTGGAAATTACTTTTAGTAACTGCAACCTTGATAAAACTGAACTTGTAGAAGTAGAATACTATATCGGCATATTTTAAAGCAAAACCCTAAGATATGCTTTTGTATTAAAACAAAACCCACATATCTGAAGTTTCTGTATGCCGCGTTTGTCAAACTACTCGTGTCCAGACGACATTCCTATTCTGGCAGATGAATTTTATTTTGTTCGAAAGCAGATATAAATATTGTTCAAAGTAACGCAGGAAAGCGCTTACCACTTTTATCAAGTATCGTAATATATTGCCTTTGTTATTATTACTGATTAAAGAAACTCAGCCATATATCGCACAGAGCGTAAAGCATGGTTTCATTGCGGATCAAACGCAGTAGAATTGAGATTATTTTTATTCCCAATTGATTAAAACTCTATTCGTATGTATTATTCAGATCCAAAAAAAATTTCGCTTATTCGTAAAAAATAAAACAAATTAATTAGTAAATATTTGTTTAATCAAATATTCTCTTAAGTTTTGAAAAGTGATTTTTCATTAATCATATCATTTGAAAACATTGAATCTCACTTTCCAGCACTACCAACAAAAAATGTTGTCATGTCAGCTGCATATAGTTTAAAATTACCAGATTTCTCTTGCCTTGCAGTACACACGGCAATACAAATTTTAACCGAGAATATTATTTCGATCGCAATTTTAAGAGATGTTAGTCTTCCCATCCTTGTTAAAGACAAAGTTGAAGCTGAAACGTTCCTAAAAGGAAACGAGCTACAGGACTGATGTCATATCACTTACAATAAAAAACTAAATTATTGCAAAGGTGTAATTTTTGCAACATATTTTAACAACATCTCCAACGAGGAAATTATAAATGAAATGAAGACGTAGGAGTTGGAGCCCCATTGAAATATGGGAAGTTCACGCCGTGAGGTGTACCACCACACCTTCCGGCTCAATGCACCCGGACATTATGCACAAATAGGCAATACTTCTAGAACTCGAAAAAAATATTCTTAATACATTCAAAAATAAGTTATTTTAAAAATTCAAACAATAATTAAATGCACATTAAAGGACGGCAAACGCATATACTTACTCAATTTGGTACACGCCCACAAATGTCTCAACAAAAATATATTCATTACATCAACCGTAAAATTAACTGCAAATAATATCAGGATATCAAATAACAAAACGCAAAACAAATTATCAACCGAGTTATCCGACCTCCACACTTTAAATAATAATAATAATGGAACAACATGCATGCTTCAAAAAAAGGATAAACATATTGCAAAAAAACTATGCTATAATATATATAAGCGGAGACTATTAATCAATTACAAAAATTTTGTTTGTCATCTTAATACACCAAATAAATATCATAACACATTAAACAACAACTTCGGTGCCTAAAACCTAAACAAGCAAATAACGGATCAAACAAATTTTAACATTAACCAATAGCAACATCATAACATTGCCAATCTCCACAACAACACCTTAAAAAAACCGAACGATGCATCTCCAACGACAAGCTCCAAAATCAAAAGCACAACAACAACCATTGAAGATAAAATAAACACAAGCTTTGATTTTAATAGAAAAAAATGAGGAAGACCACTTAAGCAATGCACTGCAAAAAATTATTTGAATCAGCTGATGACTGCACTATCGTCTATGATGCTTATTGCTTTCTATTTTAATTTTTTTAATTTAATATCTACGTATGTATTACCAAACGCTTTTCACTATTTATAAATTTTTACGCGATTGCATCATAATTCATTTTTCATATTTCACAGTACGATATGCCTTTTAACAATCGGTAAGGAAATTACGTGGGTTTACTAATAACTATGCGTTAGTGATAAAATAAAGTAGAACCGATAAAATTTTCTGCAGGAAACCAACTTAGCTTTCTTTTCTCAAAATGTTCAGGTGCTTTAACCGTAATTTATTTAAATTTACTACGCATGATAAAAATGTTTTATGCATACTTGTAAAGAAGACTTACACATAGCCAAATCGTTGTGGTATCAAATATAGCCACAATAGGTCTGATAATTGATAAAGGTTGTAAAATAAATATTGATAAAATTTTAATTTCACCAAAGCAAATGTTTGATCAGTCTTTTTTTGTCAAAATTAGGTAGGAGGAATACTCAACCCACTTCTACTCACATAATACATTTGCAAATGGTGACCTTACAATGACTCCAACAATCTTGATCCCTTCTGCAATTGGGCTATAATGGATTAACTTTAAGGAAGTGACCTCTTCCCCATTTGCGCCTTAATTTCCTAGATACAAGCTAGAGCACGCTAATTGGGAATGCGTTCTTGCACTGACAAATAACTAAAACCATCTACGCAGCGCCTAACTTTTTGATAGTTGAAACTGAACTGATTCGTAGTAAATCCCTAATTTCATGGTGCAAAGATTTAGCTCAGTCGCGGTGTGAAAATATCTCTCACTAGGAGAACTGCAGCAAAAAAATAGAGATGGACAAGAATTCTCATCCATTACAAATGTGCTAATAATTTTTTCGAAAAAAGCCGTTAAAATGCCAAAGCGTTTCGAAAACTATACTAAAAAAAGTATCTCTTCAATTATCGACGAAAATTATCAAGTGTAACAACATGTCCCTTAAAAGAATCTCAAAAACAAAAGGAAAATTTAAAAAAACGGTCTCAACATCATTTCATCTTGCATCGAGGTTGCAGCAAAATTTGCTTGTTATTATATACATATCGCTTAGTATTTTCTGGAAACAAATATTTTTGAACAATAAATATAGCCCAAAAAAGGGGAATCCTCACCCTCTTTCACGCTGGGCTTAATACATTAAGATTGATCTTTACTCCTTGGAACTTGAGTCGGACTTGCACCTCTTTATAGGTGAAACCCCTCGCAAAGAAACAGTAGCCCTTCTATCACAACATGATTGTACCAATTATCAAGCCAAACAAACCCAATAATATAGTAGAGAGCTTTCCGCATATAGCACTGATACCTTACCTATCAAAAACATTGCAAAAAATCATATCCGATCGGTTAATGTTGCTGATAGTAAACAATAAGCTCTTCAATATGGCTTCAAAAATAACAGTGGCACAATAGACACTCTTTTGCTCGTACAGCATTTCGCATCTGAAGGACTATCAACCAGAAATCACGTTACCAACTTCGTATAGAGTTCAAAAGAGTATTTGATCGAATAGGTATTCATATAGTTCTGAAACAACTAGAAAGTTAAATTTTCAATTCACGTTTGTATTAACGGCAAATTGTGAATTGTCATCCTTTTCGCATGGTATCCAGCGAGGTCACCGCTATCGGCAACCAAGGATTTTGAAGTGGTCTTCCATTTTTTTACATTAGATAGGGAATTTTATACTATTTCTAATTTCGGAAATAATTAAATGAATTTTTCCAAAGTCACGATTCAATTAAGTAATAAAAAATGGAAGAACAAACCAAATAAATTATTTTTATTCCCAAGCTGAACCAGAAACGTCTGCAAAATGCTGCTGCAATCGTGAAGCCATTGCAATTCTTTGCCAAATATTTACATATATCTCAGTTTTTATTACATTGCTGTTTATATCAATGCAATGATTTTATTTGTTATTTGACTGATCTATACAATCATACTCCCTTCAACATTACTTTAAACTAAGTTTGTAGCGTTTTAATGGACATAAGGGACACAGGTGCATAAACAATTTGTTACACATAAATTTCCTCAAGAATGAGGTACAATTTAACTATTTAGGATGCTAATTAATTAAAGAATATATATTGGAGTGTATTGAAGATTTTGGAACTATTCTGAACTTCACCGGGGTTTAAATAAGAATTAATCGCTGAAATATTTTTTATTAACGTTTAATTTTTATCCAACAAAATCATAAGAAAAATATGTACGCTTTTATGGTATTTAAAACTTATTCAAAAGAGTTTTATCTATACATAGTTAAGATTCCTTCAATTTCTTAATAAGTTTATGGTTTCATTTTGAATAATTATTGCTTATAATATAACGTTATTATAATATAACATTCATTTGGAAAAACATAGAATTTATTTTACTTGCACTTTTACATAGATAAAACTCAAAAACGGACCAAATCAGTGAATTATTTAAGGTACCCCAATAGGTCGTTTATATCCGATTTTCAGGAAATGACCTTGAAAACCAATTAGTTCATGGTCTGATAATTAAATTTGGTATGAACGCATCATTTCCATTACAATGTGCAATTTGAGCAAAATCGGTCAGCTAAAACAGTTCCTAATTTTTAAAGTCCTCGAGATGGCCGGATTTGGATAATAATTTTGGGTACATCCCATATAATTTTTGATCTAAATTTTAATAAAATCCACATTAAAGGCAGGTGTATTACCGGAAGTTACGGAAATTTCCGAATAAAGCTAATTTAGGATGTTGACATAACATACCTTTCGAACACGAATTATTGTCAATAACAAACAAATGATCTAATGTTTATAGGTTATCAGCCATTTGATTATGAATCGAAGTATATCGAATGGGTATTACAAATTTGATTGTTGGCGACTATTGCATCCATCTGGTTTTCTTCCATATAATCTATGAAAATATATGACTGAAAAGACAGCATATGTTTGAAATGAAACCAATTTGAGAAATTACGCAGTAATACAATATTTAGTTGCACAAAACTTAATATTAAATACGGAAATAACAAAATTTTTCAAATCCAGCACTCAAAGTAAGCTGGTAATTAACCTGAAGCTCATTAGTAGTACCTTTCACACGCATGCTCATATTTTATAAAATTTTTAATTTATTTTGTGGTTTATTTCTTTCAAATTAGTTACGCTTATGTATTGATCTTGCAAAGGCATTAATGTTTTATCTGGAATTCACCTTTTTAAAAACTACTTCTAAATCTTCGCATTCAGATGATTCCATTAATGATGTTCTGAATACAATAAAACTGTTCTTTGTCAACACCACTCTCCTTCAAATAAAGCAGGGGACTTAATCTGTATTGCGTTATACATGGCATTACTTTTCGAAATTAATTTGCTTTAGTACTGGAAACTTGTATGAGTATACACCTGGAATGTGAGGTCTCCCGATCAGGTGCTGCTACTAAGCTTAAAAATGTTCTCGAAAAATACAAGGCTGTTGTGACTCCACAGCAAGAAGTGCGTTGGCCGGGGCAAGGGTGTTTAAAGCAATTGTCCAGTGGCACACATTACAGTTATCATTTTTCTAGGAATGAATACGGATGCGGTTTCATAGTATGTAAGAGGTTATGACACCTCGTCTCCAGATTAACTTCGGTGCATACGGTGCATAGACACGTCGAAGTCTACCGCGACTCGTTCGGCCTACGAGAGCTGCTGTGTTTAAAAAAGAGTAGAAGAGCAACTCTACAGTCGCAAAAAGAAAGAGTTCATGAAAGGTTTGTGCGAAGTCTTCGCGAAGTATGGCAGCAAAAATGAGGTTCGAAAATCTTTGAAAATATGAAGCGTGTGAGTAAAGACCGGTGAGTCTTTCTGTAAAGACAAGGATGGTAATGCAGTAACTATGTTAGGAGCTCAGTAAGCCTATGGAGGGCACATTTCGGTAACATCCTGGCGATGACGCTTATAATCACGCCTGTAGCATGTCAAGCTCAAACGCAACGATCGTGGTGGAGAGATGTTAGTTACTTCCAAGAACAATCTGCTCTGCAAAATTTAGGCACAGGAAAGCATACCGAGAAGTTGAAGTCTTAGTGCCCTGTGTTGAAGAAGGAGAATGCCACAAATTGCGCTAATTATCGGGGCAGTATCCTCTTAAATATCGCCTATAAGATCCTGTCAAGTGAAAGGCTGAACTCGTTTGTGAATAAACAGAGAGGAGTGTGGCTTCATATCTGGTAAATCTACCATTGACACACTCCCATTTTTTTCGATTTTCAGGAGGCTCCACAGAGGGATCAACTATACGCCATCAAGTCTGAGCTTGACATCCTTGTTAAATTAATAAGGCTTTCCGAAATGACACTTTGCAACGCCATATGTTTCATTAAGGTTGGTTCCCAATTAACTGAGCTTTTTGATGGCAAAAGGAGAATCAGACAAGATGATTCCCTATCCTGTGACTTTTGCAATTAGTGGATGCAGGAAAGTTTTAAGCACACTGGAACAATCATCTTAACGTGAACAAGATAAAGTACTTTGTATGAACATGTAAACATTCCACCCGAGAAGAGTCTGGTACACAAAACTGCAGGTTCGAAGTGGCTAAGGATTTTGTCTACTTAGAATCTAGCGTAAATATTAACAACATCATTACTCTTACTCTGGCTAGCAGGTATTACTATGAGCCTTATAAGCAATTGAGTTAAAGAGCCCTTTCTCGGGAAACGAAAATAAAAATATACAACTGGCTCTTGAATTTTGAATTTTCAAATCAAGGAAGAATAATTCGTTTTCATAATGCTTTAATTTTAAAAGCATTTACCACTAAGGGGAAAACTTCAAAACTATAATTTAGTTATGCGACGAATATGAACTTGGCATACATAACACTTAAAATTTCTCTTATAACATAAACGGGAAAATGAATGAAAAACAAACTTTTTTTGGTTCTACAATGAACTGAGTTATTGCTGCTTACTCGTTTAACAACAATGTTCTCACACTCATAAAAACCGTAATTAATTAAGTGAAGAAAAAAGTAATAAGGATAAGCATTAACAAAAATTGTTATTTTCTCATAATTGTTATTGTTGTTCGAAATTTTAATTATTTAGGTGTGCGGAATTGAATTGTTATATTACTAATATAGGAAATTTTAAGAATTTTATGCACTTTCCTATATTCGATTGTATTATTTTCATTATAATTACGCATTTTACTTTGTACTACTCGATAGGGAACATGAACACGACAATTAATTCCCATAATTTTCTATTATTTTTTAAGATGAAAATTTTTGTTTGGTTATTATTATAAGCTGTGAATATTCTATTTAGTTTTTATTTTTCATTATACCATTCGTAAAGTCGTTACTATTCTCCAATTTGAGTATTTTAAATAACAATTTTTTAGAATAAAATACCTGGTGAGCCATGTATTGTTGACTTATATCTAAAACCATAAAAGAGACTAATATTCAAGAACCTTTATGTCCTGCGTCTGGTGAATTGGTTTGATACTCTTTAACAGCTTTGAAAACAATAATTGGGGTAAATGGGAATTTTTTACTCATAAGGCATTGGGATTGATTTCTCCAACGTGGTGGGGCCAGTAGTATTCATATAAATCATCAACAACGATTTGTCAATACGATTTGTATATCACAGGTAACAACGATAACCACTTGGCTAATGTTATGGTTCTAGCGGTGAACCTGGGGTAGTGGACCAATGAACGTTGGTGTTGCAATGAATGAAAAACATAAAAATTTGTTTAATTGATTATCTATTTCCCGACTTAATGTACGTGGTTATCTTTATTTTTATGTGAACATTGATAATCTGAAGAAGACGTTATTCGTAATCCTTTAGCTTTTGAGAGAAATACGCTAGGTAACGGAATTGACTGAAAATATGTGCCAGAGATTGCAAGTTTATTTATCGATTTAGTCCATTATAATATTAATATATAGCTTTCCAAACTGTTCCAGCTAATTTCAGTGAGCAATAAAATAATTATAGGCTAAGAAACATAGCAAACATTTGTTGTTCTAACGTGTGCATTATGAAAACTGAAGTTCATTTTAAATCAACAATTAAAGATTGCATTTCTTATAGAGCTAAAACAATTAATATATAGAGCTTTAACAATTACAGGAAACATTACAGTTTCGCCAACAAAGTAAAAAAATTGTAATAATCATATAATTTTTTAAATTTTTATACACATCGCTAATTAAATTGCCAAAGTGAGTATTAGGTTTGACAGTACGTTTGTAACATCCAGTGTGAGTGATTTGAGACCTACCAAATTATGAACCAATATGATCATCATCACCGCAGGAATTGGTCCTCACATTTCCGTCCCTCCGTAGACAAAACCTTTAAACTAGAACTTGAGCCAGATTAATGAAATATGGCGATTTTGCAAATTTAAAGGACAAACGTTAGATGAATTTTTGAATTTTATTAATATTCAAACAATATTGCGAGTACGTCAAAACCACCTCTTTACCCAGAATTGGGTTCTAAGAGCTACTAGAACTATACGAGCTGATATTTTTCAATGAGAGTCAGTAATTCGATGGGTTATCATGGCAATTAAAAATTATATGATTGGATAAAAATCAAAGGTCAAGTAACAAACAATAAAATTTCATTATTCCGTGGACATAAATATTGATCATGTGTTTACCTAAAATAGGCATGATTGGATAATAATTAAAGGTACCTCTAAGAGCTTCATGTTGCCGCAAATGAGGGTTTTAAGCAAATTACGCCAGAAAAATTAATCAATTTCAATGAAATTTGATTATTGGGTGATCATAATTCTGATCAATCTGTGTACCAAAAATCATTATGCATAAAAATAAAAATAAATACCTTCAGTCTTTAATGGGTTAACAGACATGTGCTCAATGGGCACGATTGAATGAAAATCAGACGTTCTTTCAATGCAACCATTGTGACTTCCGATCTTGTCCCTTGACTATACTGTCACCCAAAGCCGACTGTAACTGTCCTACTTATCATTAATATTTATGTGCTGATTTAGTTCACTAAGTTCAGGTAAGATTTTATAATCACACTCACAAATAGTTCTGAATATTATTACAAATATTTCAATTTATTATTGATGAATGGAACTTATGCATAATCCAACTAGAAAAATTAAAAAAACAGATATAACTGGTTGTTGTTTCAGTGTAAAATACCCATTACACAGACACCACTTAGTTGTCAAATT
The DNA here is from genome assembly GCA_001015075.1 of Cirrula hians. Classification (NCBI taxonomy): domain Eukaryota; kingdom Metazoa; phylum Arthropoda; class Insecta; order Diptera; family Ephydridae; genus Cirrula; species Cirrula hians. Next base: position 9,701 of record JXOS01104827.1, read on the forward strand.
CGTTATAACTGCTTATTTTAAACTATTTTTACTCTCGTCGCCAATGCAAGACGTTGGTATTTTGCAATAATTATTACAATTAGGTTAAATTACTGATAATCATAGCATCTAAATGGGCTTCAAAATTGAGCAAAACTGGATAAAAATCTAAGGTTAACAAAAATTTGCATGAAAGGCCAAAAATTAGAAGTATCTCTGTTACAATCGTGGACATAACGGAGATCAACGACAAGCAAAATCAATTACTATGGGTGTATCCTGTTTGCGTGTTTCTAATGAAAAAGAAAAGGACTGAGTTTTGACCCTTAAGGAAAAAACTATTTGTTGACCTTGCTTCACCTAGGTAATTTCTAAATTAAGCTATTGTTCTCAGATAGCTATAGAGTATAGAATATTAAACATTTTTTAACCAGGTAAGGTATCAAAGCCTTTGCTGGAGTCAATGTGTACGACCAAACAATTTTTATTTCCTCTCAGACTTGCATTCAGAAGGCTTGACAACCTCCCGTACACCTGATTTATTAATTTTTTACTTTTTTGGAAAACATATTTGATATCGCCTTGAGTTTCGTGATTTTCAATGTCTTATTCAATCTATTTATCAACACTTTTTCTATTACTGTACGGAGTTTACACCATTTTTATAGATTGGTCAATTGATTGGCTTTGAGGAACAAGGTGTCAATGAATACTAGTCTTCTTGCAAGATGTTTCAGTTCTCCGTTATTAAGATATAAGTTATTTAATAATGTGAAGATGTCCTCCTCATCGATGCCATGCAGCACACATGTATTATGTATCAAACATTGGTCGATATATTGACTATTTTGATTCTGAACATATGAACGGGTTTTTGCACATTTGTATGGATTTGCGCTAATATTCTTTTAAAACACACATTAACCTTACCTTTATTTCTGTTTTTTAGTGAAATCTAAAAAAAAAAAAAATAAAGGAATGTTTAGAAATTTAGTTGAAATTATATATGTTTCAATTTTAATGTTGGAATTGCACCCGACCAAGATCTAGTTTTGTATACCATTTGCCGCTATCATGTCTAGAATCAGTTTTGGTTGCAATGAAACAAATTTTACAATGTTAAAATGATGTATTTTAAACAAGTTTTTCTTTTATTAGATTTTAATCAGATTCGCATGTGACATATCTGTATATGTATCTCATATACATAAAGCAAAGAAAAGAAATAATTTTAAACATGAATAGTAATACTAGTGTCAATCAAATAAAGTTTCAGTAACTGGATATCTAAAAATATATATATATTTAAACTTCAGCAGATGTAAAAAATGCATTTTAAGTTCATTAACATATATATATATATATTTTTTTTTTTCTTTTTTGCACATTAATCAAATGATCAATGCATTGCCTTATATGAGGTTGTTAGAATCGGTATTTTGATACACTTTTCATTCAATGACTGCTCCAAACTCATCAACATTTCCATTCCCTTGTGAACAAGCAAAACAATTCATCAACCTTTAGACGATTCTCTCACAGCTATTTTTACTTACCTATATTTAAGAATTTCATTTTTGATTAAAAAAAAGAAATAATATTTTATATTTTTGATTTCGCATGTTATAAAATCGAAAGAGGTACTAAGAGCAAAGCACTGACTATTTTGCAACAAATTTTTTAAATCTAATTTGTAAAAATATATATGTTTTTGGCTTTGGCTTATCCACATTGAATAAGTTCTTCAGACCTGATGCGAAATTGTTATTTCTCAATGTCGAACATAGAAATAAATGGGTAAAATAAATCGAATCCAAAACTTGTAATTGGCAATCGCAATGATCATTGAAATTTTTTCTGATATTCTTTTAGTCCAAACCAATATTTAAAAGATCTTATATCAATGAGTAATATTTCTCATTAAGAAAAAAAAGTTTCAAAATAAATGTGAAAAAATCGATTATGAATAAATATAATTTTTTTTTTTTTTTTTAAATAGTTAAATTTCGCACTAGCCGACTGTAACATAGTAATTATCATATCATAGTATTAGTTATGTATTTTTAATATTTATACCCATCTTGGAGATATATTCATAGAATTAAAAAAATACGACTGGGCGTTGTCACTCTCACCTCGACAACTTTAGTACGTTTTCAGATCGATCGATAAAATTGGGTTTCCGGACAAAAAGGGAAAAAGGTAAAATTTATGACCGGATAAAATCGGTCCATAAGTTGGGGTACCTCCATGGTTTGCTCAAGATTTCACGAACATCGGTAAAATAGCCAAGTGTTCCAATGCATTCTACTGGAATTTGGAATGGAACCATATTTAGACCATCGCCTTAACATTTTAAAATATGATCAAAATCGGTATAGGTGCATGGAATCATTACTCGTGATTGCATGACTGATGGGTATTATGTAGTCGGTATTGACCGACTATTACATCTATCTTGTTTTTAATTGTAAATATTTAGATATTCTCTTTATTTAGTTATTTATACCATCTGGACGACGCTTAGTATTTGTGTTAAGATAATATTGGAAGTGTTGCCTTGTTTGCGCAGAAAGTCTTGTTTATTCTTGACTGTATTTCTTCATTAGTTTAGTTTTCATTTAGCTGCGGGCCAGCAGCAATTTGCGTCTTTTTTAAACACGTCTCCAAATAAATTGGGAATCCGTATATTACTTTGGCTTATGTATGTAAGACCCAGAACGACCCACATTTATGAAATTTGGCACAAAAAAAGTACACATCTTTAGCCTTAAGTCGTCTGCAGCTCTTAGACTTGATATTTTCAATGAAATTTGTTAATGTGAATGCAAGTCATATCAGCTAAACGCTTTCCAAGAATGGGTTGTGATTGAATTACAACCTGAGATATTAGCAGAACATTTGACATTGCGTGGACTTGATTAATGTATATGTGTAAAATGATAATTACACCCATGTGGAGCGAAAAGTGGGGTTTATTTAAATTTAGGCAGAAAAACTTATACAACTCAACGAAATGGAAATAAGTCAATGAATTTCAGTGCTACCTTCAGGACAGCTATTTGGCTATTTACGGTAATTTAGCGAGAAACATCTAATGAACCTTCATTAACCCTTAAGCGCTGCCCAATTGAGAATAAATTATAATATTCAGAAACTTATTTCAGAAACAACATTTATTCCATTATCTCATTATCCCATTAATTCATTCTAACTGAAATTTTGCCAATTTACGGAATGGAACTCGTTTCAGAGTTTTAAAACTTTAGCCTCTTGTTTTGGTTCAGGATAATGATTTCGATGCACTTAGTTTCTTTTGAAAAAGCTCTAAATGTTGCTGAAAATTGTTAGCAAATATGGCACCCAGTGTGAACGCAGATTTCTCAACAACTTACATTTCTTAACTGCATACATCCAGTCATTAGCCTTGCAAATTTCCTGTCAAAATAAGCGATTGAGATTTACCCGTCCGCGGAAGACCTGACCCAATCTGCTGCCATGTCATGAGTTGTGGTATCTGTCAAACAAGCTATTATACTGATAGCGATCGTCGATTTGCCTTCATTCGCAGGCTTGGTATCATCCACTCCTCTTTGGAAAATGCATAGTTTTCACACTTGCAAAATTGAAATAAATTCAGAATAGGCCCAAAAGTTGCGAGCTGCTTCTGGCAGAATTTTGGATTATGCAAATAAGAGCTGTTCATATCCTAACACATTTAAGACATTCCGGTAGCAGCAGGAAAACACGGGAATTTAAGAAAACGTTGTTATGGAACTGCATTTTTTTCAATGTCTTATTCAAATTTCAATCGTTCTTCTCCCCTGGGTTAGTACCGGGAAGAACCTTCCTAAACCTTGAAGTTTAAGGATCACTGGCGATCTGTAACAATATTGATTTCACTTATTGCTGTTCCTTTACAACTGCTATCAAGTATCTATCTTCATTTTAGCTTGGACTCAAAAAATTTACGAGCAGGTTCTAACTCACATACAAAATGATGATTTAGCAAACAAAGTCAGAGTATTTTCAATAGTCTACTATAGCCGTAGATCTCTAAAAAACTTCTTACTTAAAAACGACTATTACATATCCATCAAAGCTCACGAACCGTTTTTTGAAAGATTATCTAATTATTTATGTCCCGGCTTAAGTCGGTGTTAGTTAGCAAGTTCCACTGGACACAAGATATACAAAGTCATTAACCACTCTTTCTTGATCTTTCCCATTTTAAAGGTTTCTTTAAGGCTAAAATCGGTTTACGTTGACAAAAAGAAGTATTTACTGCCAACTCTATTTTCTGTGCTTTTCTAACGACTCTGGTCATACGGCAGTAAGCATTCGTTTATACCGGCCAATGATGTCCACATCGTCCGCGCAATTTATGCCAATACGACAGGGCAGAGCATGCTTTCCTGAGATAGAATTTTGAATCACCAGTAGTATTATTTCCTTCTCCTGGTGGGCAGTGTGCGTAATATGAAGCAATTTGAATCCATTCTTATTACATTATTGAAAATTGATATACAAACGACTTTTTACATACGGCCGGCTGATATATTGCTAATTGACCAGCAATTACTGTAGATACCATCATGAGTTGTTCGACGATAGTATATTTATATTTAGTATAATAGTATATTTATTTATTTTAATACATTTACCTCTAAACTTGTTTTTCAATTCTTAAAAGTCATTGAAATGGAAAAAACAATTTGACAAACTAGGTATGAATAAAAAATTAATTTTTACAATCAAGAAGAGAGGAGTTGTAAAATTCAACAAAGCCTTACAAATTCAGTAGTTTATTAAAAAAAAATCAATTATATTAAAATATTTACAAACTGTTTACATGAGATCCTAAAGGGAATATCGTTTGCTGTAACGTTCCACATATAACTTCAGTATTGGGGATATCTTCTGGAAGCCTACATTCTAAGTGGCAGATAATATCAATGGAAGAAACGGAACTGTTACAGTGGATTTTGAAAAAAATATTTTTGCTTGACAATCGAGTAGGCGTATATATGTATAAGCTTTAATAGTTTTTTGATCGCTGAGATGACGAAAGAAGCACTAAATTAACGACAGCACGTCGTTGATATTGACGAGCCAGATATACATGACTTCAATAGGCCATGAGGAACCCGACGTAACACCCTTAGCGGTAGAAAAGTTAAAACTTCATTTTATCATTTCGGGAACCAGTTTGTGATCAGAAGATAAAAATTCTTTAATATCAGCTTCAAATCCAACTTTTGTATCAGATGAACATGGTCTTTTCCTAAACTTAACAAAGGTGGTTCGTACAGTGTTTATCAACTTGTAAACTTTTAATGCTACTTCTCTGCATTTCCAGCATGAGCACCTTTCTCAATGGATTGCTCAAACTTGCCAAGGATTGATCCATTGGCTACCACACTTTCGAGGTACGCCAGTTTTGAACACAGCCAGTAGCATACAAAACGCAAAATTGTATCGTCTTTATTCGCCGGCACATTTTATAAAGCACCAGTTCATTTTTGGTGTAATTAAAAGTTAATTTATAAAGTATCATTAACCTGAAGATAAAGGATGTTGCGCCCTTTTAGGCTTAGTATTACAAGTTGATACAATCACAATAAAAGTATTACCCGTAAAAGCAGATCGGGTGGTTTTGACTACAAATTAACTTTCGCAATTAGTATTAATAGAGATCAGCAGTTATTATTGCACAGACATACGATTTTTTACGGTCGTTCATTACGATTTTCCATTAGGTTTATAATAAAACAACATTTAAAACAAAATAGATGTAATAAACGGTCAAAACCGACTACATTATACAAATTTATTTTATAGAATTATCAAAATTTTGTTGTAACTCCAAATTCCAGTTACTACCGAAGAGTTAAGTCATTAAAATAACATTGGGGAGAGATGTATACGATTTCATTCAAATTGAATAATGTTATGGAAATAAAGTAAAATTCCAAAATGCATTAGCTTGCCATAAAATACGTTGCTTTTATAGTAATTTCCTTAAAGTCGGGAGTAAATACCTATGGGTTCTGAACCAAATTTTCTTTAATTGTACAAGATTATGGAATGATGCACAAATTCTTTCATGCCTTATTTCAGTATCATGGCGTGAAACACATGGCTTCTATGCTAAATTCCGTGAAAATGGAATTAATGAATCCATTTGCGGTACTTGCAGTTAATACCCGACTTTACTATAATTTTACAAATGCAATGACTTCAACCTGCTTCCAAACCAAATTTCAGTATTAAGCAATAAAACGCCTGGATTTTTTTATTATTTCCGTGGTATCAGGTTCAAACGTTCTATGGGAGCTACCCGTAATTATTGAACGATTATGCTGAAATTTCACAATGTCTTAGCTATGACCCAAAAATGCTTCCACACCAAATGTCACATGCATGCAATTAGTCACTTAGGTTCTTTGAAAATTTCTCAGAAATAGGGTGAAAATGTTCTATAGGAGGTACCTAAAATTAATGACCGCTTTGGATAAAATGCGTTCATAACCCAAATTTATTTACTTGTGGTCAACCATTCTCCCGTTATCGCTCTCACAAACGGATGGTCAGGCATCGGTATTTAGGCATGTTTTTTGATTCTTTGAATATATCTCCAAGAAACAAAGTCTGAAAAGATTATTACTATGCATTACATACTTTGTACAAACCCGTTATACCTTCATNAAGTCTGAAAAGATTATTACTATGCATTACATACTTTGTACAAACCCGTTATACCTTCATTATATGATTGATGGGTGTTTATTATAAATAAATCTATATTAAGAACATTAAAAAAATACCACGAAACCGAGCACTTCGTATATTAATGCGGTGACATGATTTGTTTCGCTGTATTGCAAATTCAGGATTATGGAATGTCAGTTCTATGTTTTTGCAGTAAAGTCAAAGCGGTAAATACAAACACAACCGGTAAACAAACCGACCAACATTAAAATGTTGGTATGATTAACTTTATTAGCTTATATTTATTACTTGCTCATCAATTTCTTATTTGTTTTTTTTTTCTTTATAAGCTAATATTATTTCATTTCATACGAGAATATCACCACCTACAACATCTTAAAAAACTATATGGCAGCTAGACTGATGGATGTTGTTATTTATTAACTTAATAGATTTTTGTTGGGTTAGATATGGGTGTACATTTTATTTTATACCTTATTGATAAATGTGTTTACTATGTGTCTCTTATTTTTATAAAGAAAATTCATTTGATTTGTTGCCACCAACGTATAATACCATCTGAGCACTCCAATTGCATTTATGATAGCATTACAAATGGTAAATATCATAGAACTCTACGTATGCTCGCAAGCAATTAAATCTGTAGGTTTATGGCTGTATAACGACGATTAATAAAACAAGAACAATAACCTTAATGTTACACATGTCAATAATAATATAATTAGGTAAAACTGTAAC
>JXOS01104980.1:0-23633 GCA_001015075.1 Cirrula hians
TATACTTTAGAAAAAGGAATTCAATAAAACTTATATTCTATAATATAATAATGGAAGCAAAACTTGATACGAAATTAATTTGTTTGCCGGGACAAAGATTATGTTTATCGAATGAAAATACTGTAGCCGGCCAAGGCACATATGAACGTCTAGGATATATTTATGCAACACTTGCAGGAATTGTGAAGATCACTAACAAAAATAAGGTATAAAAACCGGTGAATTATTATAAACTATTTTACGAAATTGTTTTCATAGTGCAAGTTTATTGAAGTTAACTATGCTGGACTACCAACTATTGTTCCGGTTGCTGGAGATATAATAACAGCCCGAGTGCAACAAGTCAATCAGCGTTTTGCAAAATGTTCTATTATATGCATCGGAGAGCATATATTGGATCAACCGTATAGAGGACTACTCAGGAAAGAAGATGTGAGAGCGACTGAAAAAGATAGAGTGGAAATGTACAAATCATTTCGCCCAGGCGATGTTATACTGGCCAGAGTGGTATATAATATCCTTTTTATCTTTGTATATATAAATCGAATATCATCTTAGTTACCACAAACTGACCTAACGTGTTATCAACTGACTACAGCAGAAAATGAACTGGGAGTCGTTATTGCATACGCAAATGAGTCAAAACAAAAGAAGGTACCTATGATTCCAGTAGGTTGGACGGAAATGCAATGTCCAGACACTCTAATAAAAGAGGCAAGAAAAGTTGCTAAAATAGTTCCGGAGAGTGCTATTGAAACGGGAATATAATATATTGAATTGAAAAAAAGCTTTCTATTATTTATTACTTTGCAATCATAAGTGAATGCTCTGTTATGAATTCATCAACGAGATCAGTGTGTAAAGTTTCTCTTGCTCTTTTGTAAAGAATGGTTAATCTTTTAGGATCTCCATAGTCGCGCTCAAATTTAATGTAGTCCAACCAAACATTAACAGCAGTTTTACCAAAATAGTATACAGCATTTTCAAAGCAAAGGCGCCATCGCTCAAAATCTTTTTCAGTCTAAAAATAAAAATTTGTATCATTACATTTTTATGAATAATATTAATAAACTTACTCTAACTGCTAATCGAGACTCTATTTCCGACATTTTCTTGTGTAAAAGAAGATTAGGCGGAGGTATTTGGCACAGTTTGTCATACTCAGCTCTTGTCTTATCTAATGACATGTTTAAAATACAGAAATCTATAAATTCACCGCGCAATTCAGAAAAATCTGCATTAGGTATTTGACAAGCCTCACGATATAACTGTAACAATATCTTTGAGCAGTCGTCATATTTTGTTTTGTAAAATTGAATTGTAAGGCGCCATAAGGAAATTGAATCAATGCCAATAGTTTTATGTGCCTTTCGAAATATTTCTAAAACTTTTTGCTCATTGTTGTCCATTATATACAGCAATATCCAAAGCTCATATATCTTCGTTATATTTTTAATATGAGTCGCATTTTGCAAAATATTTTCGGCAATTTTTAATCCCTCTGGTAACGGCATAATCATTTTAACGTATGCACAATAATGTTCTACACTCATTAATCCTGACGCGTGACCATCCCTAAGCGAATTTGCTAGACATTTGCGTTTAAAATTAGGTTGAGTTGACATATCCCGATTAAGTTTTAACATTGAATTAATATATAAGCTCCACATTTTCGTCGTTTTCAGCTAAAAGTAAAAATTATTAGAAATTTAATTATGCATGTTTGCAATTATATTACGGAATGAACAGCTTTTTGGTAAACTTTCACGCATAGTGTTATTCTTCTTTTCAGAGTGCGCTTCCTCCACACACCATGAATGTAGCCGTTATTTTTATTTGATAAAGCATTATCATCCAATTCAGTATTAATTTCCATACATTTATCTAATTCACATATCCTTGTGGATATTGTTACTGTATTCTGTATATTATTTAAATCAATCATATTTAAGCCACGCAATTCCCGATTTGCTAAAGTATCCCACAGTAATTCATTTGTGGGATACTTTTCCATTAGGTCATCTAAAATAAGTTTTTGCAAACTTGCTGTTATACATACGAATTTTTCTTCTTCGCACCGTTCAAGAAGTTTCAAATAGTACGATATATTTGAAATCTCTTCGGTATTATTCTTATAAAACACTTTTACAAAATCCATTCCAAACTCCTGTTCGGATGTTCTATCACTATCGTTTCTCATTTTTGCAGCTTCAATAAGAAGTATGTCAAAAAAGGTTTTATTTAGCAATTCAGAGTTACGATGACGTTGCAAGCCGCGGTAAAACAGGTCTTTAACTTTAACCATATTCGAACTATATTCGTAAACCCAAAGTGCTGCGTCACACCAAACATCAGGTTTATCTCCATGATACTAATGAAAAAGTTGTTTATTCTTATATTTTATTTTCAAAAAAACATCTTACCATCAACATCTTCTCATAAATTCCCAGAACTTCATGTGGTACAGACTTTTTACTAAAATGTAAAAAATTATCCCAGAACCGCTCTTCTTGAGGAAAATACCTTAACGCATCACGATATAGACGAATAATTCGCGTTGCGATTGATGATTTCAAACTTATTAGTTTTGTTCCATGGAGTTTTTCTTTTTCATTAATCCACTTGTGAATCTTTTTCTCAAATATAATAAAGTCAGCATAATCGCGAATGGATTTCTCGCTCTGAGTGATTTTCAACTGATAAAGTTCGCGTTTTTGAATACAATCACTGGAAAAGTTTATCTTTTTATTGATAATCTTATAAAATTAAAAACAAATTACCGTATTTGTTCTTCTGTACATACTGCAAATTTACGGAGCTGTTCGTATTCCGGCAGGAGACGCTCCTGCATTTCATTCACTATTTCAGCCATTTTTTGTTATTAATTGTAAACGCGTCCTCTACATAAAAAAAAAGTGTTTATATATTTTAATTATTCATTGATAATTTAATTGCATTACCACGTGGTCAACACTTTCAAAGCCGAAAACAGAAGTGTTTCCTACTTCTGCCTTATTATATTAAAATAAAACTCCTATACACACCCTAAAAAAACATGAGTTGTTACATTATATCAATGTATTACATGCAAGTTTAAATAGCTGAATTCCTAGGTTCTTTTTGCCAAATATCTAAAACCGTTCAAACGAAGTTCTGTATTTTACTCTGATTGAAAGCAATGGAAGAAATAGAAATGGAATGATAGCATTAATTATATATGAATTTTGACGTTTACAAATGTAGCCAACATATGAGTGAGATTTGGCTAACACGTCTGCTTTTTACTTTAGAATTGCGGCGTTGTCTTCTAAAAATATTTTTTCTATGAAGACAACTATTTGAATAAATAAATAAATTAAAATGAAACATTTTTTCGAACTTTTTGAATTTAATTATTATTAAATTCACATTAAAAGAAATCCTTAGAATAACATTTTTGTAGTAGTAGGATATTTTATCAGAAGACACAATCTTTGCTTACAGCGCTGAACAACACAATTAAATTCCCTCTCAGCTGTTCATTCATTTCTGTAATCAGAGTCTATTATGCTGTGTTGTTAATGCAAGTAATAGAAATATATATGAGTATTACTATTACTACTTCCACAGATATTTATCATCGTATTACGAAAACAANGTTACAACAATTTTGTATTGAATATCATTCCACTTCCATTTTGGAAGCCCATTGTATTGGTACACAGATATTTATCATCGTATTACGAAAACAATATATTTTCAGTGCATATATATTTCAGGCGCAAAAAAAGATAATTTAATTATATTCTCATTTAACTGATGTAATAATGAATTTTACAAAATTGAAAATGGAATTGAATATTATGATTAACAAATAATAATTATTATTTTACGAAGAATGTTATACTATCAAAAATCATAAGACAATTAAATCATCTCAAAAACATCAACTCTAATAGGATGTTTAATGAATTTTATCAATATTAAATAGATATCAATAAATGTATCATTGCAAACTCAAATTAAAGTACAATAAAGGAAATTATATTCAGAAATGGTTTAAAAACGATAAAGATCGACGAGCATTCAGGGAGTACGGATCTGTAAATAGAATTTACGTGAAATAATTATGGAAGTAATAGATTACTATTGCTTCCATTGAAATAATAGCTTTTATCTACGTTTAGTTCAATGAGTATGTTCAATGATATGCTTACAGCAAATACAAAACGTTGTAAACAGTACAAAACATCTGTCGGGTAGTGATCGATTTTTATTTATGAAAAACGTATTTGAAAATGACATCAAGAAATTTAACAGAAGTTTATATGATTATGCGCAACAATTCGATGAAACATCGAAGTCTTTACGCGGAGCAAAGGGTAATTTATTTCGATTTATTATAAGTTTTTATTTACATTTCTCCGAATAGCACGGATCCACTGATGCAGAGAGTCTCTTAAAAAATTCAATAAAAGAAGCTGAAGAGGGTTTAGAATTACAAGATGACTTTGGAACACCACCCGGTTGGATAGATAAATTAGAAGAAGCGCAATATGCTATGTCAAAGTAAGTAAATGAACACGTAAATGACCATAACGAAATATATGATATATATTCCTCAGAATAAAGCCAAAACTTGATGAACTAGGATCTATGCATGCAAGACACTTGCTTCGTCCAGCTTTTGATGAAAAAAGTGAAGAAGAGCACGAAATTGAAAGATTGAGCCAAGTCATATCTAAACTAATAACTTCAACCCATCGTCATATCCAGTGCATACGTTCGAGTTTGGGTGTGGGCTCAATCTTGGAACAGCGATTAACTACCAATGTTATTAGCTGCTTATTACAACAATTACAAGACCTAACCATAAAGTTCCGAAACTGTCAAAATATTTACATTAGACAATTAAACTCTCGAGAAGAGCGATCTCAGAAATACTTTGATGAAGGAAATTTTAAAAACGTGGAACTTAAATCATATTCAGAAAATCATAATTATGTAGATACCTTTGATAATTTTTTACAAACCGATACTCTTAATTCGAGTAGTAAGTCTTTCACTTATTTATATGATGACGAAACACAACACGATATCGATGAACATTTTCAACGACCAATATCGAATCGCTTGACACAGAAACAATTATTACTTTTTGAAGAAGAAAATACTCGTGTCACCCTCAGTCGCGAAGAAGAAGTTACAAAAATCGTTAAATCCATATATGATTTAAACGACATATTTAAAGATTTAGGACAAATGGTCCATGAACAAGGTACAGTGTTGGACCGGATTGATTATAATGTAGAACAAACTCAAAATCGTGTATCGGAAGGCTTGCGGCAACTGCAGCGAGCAGAAGTCTACCAGCAAAAAAATCGAAAAATGTGCATTATATTAATTTTATCTGTTGTAACATTTTTTTTGCTTGTCTTACTAATTTTTACTAAGTTTTAAAATAAAATAAAATACTGATTAAAATAACACTGTTTTTATTTAAATAATTATTACATTCTCTCGGATAATCTGGTTGCTACAGATCGTAAATTTCCGTAAACTTTACTTGGCGGAGAACCTAATATTAAGTTACAAATAGCACGACGTGCAAGTTGAATATTCTGATAGCTACCCAATATATGTATCTTACTGTCAGCAAGGACTATTCGCGTCTTGGTAACATTTTCAATTGTGAATTTAGTACGACCACCTTTTCCAGCTAACCGACCAATAGCTCGACTCATGTGATCACCACGTAGATTTTTAACGTCTTTGATCTCAAATGTCTCTAAAAATAAGTCCTCTAAACGAAGAAGGGCTAGAGCATCGTCTACATCAAATCCACATAAAAACGCCTTAACAAAATCCGCTCCTCTTTGTAAGTTAGAAATGTCAGACGTTTCGGGACTAACACGTATTTCCACCTATTTTATAAATTATTTTAGAATTAAATATATTTTTTAAGAACTTTTATTTTAATATTTACCTGTTTCGACTTCATATTATATCTAATTTGTAATTTCATATGATCCACAATTGGGGTGAAAATTTGCATCCAATGCTCTTTAAGCGATGAATACCTGTTAACAAAATTGTAAATAAATAAATAATACAGCCTTCCAGATTGATTTTAATTTACCTATGGGGTGGTACGGAAATTTTTCGTAAATCACTTTTGATACGTTTTGCTTCGACAATGTTCTCTTTTGACAACGCATTGTTATTGTTAACAGAAATTTCGACATCATCGACTCTTGCAGATCTTTTTAAAGTTTTTTTAGAATTTATAAATTCATTTGGTCTAATATTTTCCTCTTCCATTTTGTTTTATTATTTTTGAATATAGCCTTAAATAATTTAAGTTAATTAACAAAATTTAGGACATGTGCTAGAGGTAAAGTAAGTGACAATCAAAATATCTCGTGTTGCTTGTTCCGATTCTGTTTTGCACAACGGAACGATGGAATTAGACCAACATAAATATTTAATAATATAGAAATGTAAATAATTTGATTGCTTTACTGCAATTAAAAATGAATTTATACATGCGACATTATCCCGCAAAAAAAAAAAATGAGACGTTGTAAACTGCTTATTTTCATGAAAACACGATGGCATAGCAATATTGCGGATCAATTATGGTTGGGGGAAGTTATCAACAACAACCGGTGCGTTGGAAATGAAACACTGCCTTCACAACCAGCTCTGAACAAAATGAAGTAAGGGACATATTTATGAACATCAACGACGTTATATTCATTTTTCAACAAAAATGTTGTTCTGGAAATGAATGGGTAAACATGACTTACTTTCCGAACATTTCAATTTATATTTATTTCAGTGAATGACAAAATTAAATTCTTTATTAATTCCATAGTTGACACATACGAATTTTCGGCCCCGACGAGATATCAAAATTGAAAAAGAAAGTGCTCATTGAGTTCTATCAAATGACATATACAAATACGGTGGGGGATTGAATCAATTAAGCGTAATTATTATTTTTATGTCCACTAGCTATTCCATATTGAACAACTCGGTGGGGCCGGTCTACTTCCAAGTGAATTGGTGCAATATTCGATGAAATATAAAAGTGAAAACTTGTCTAAAATTTTGTCAATGGATGGAGGATAACTTTCAATTTTAAAATATCGTCTCTTTATTCACGCACATCAAAAAACCTAAAGGGTGATTTTGAAAATTATGGTTTGAACTGAATTTCAAAAGTATTATCTCTTTAATCAATGTAGACTTTTAATGTTTCGTTTGGTATATTTGATAACAACTTAATTTTATAAATGCGTATATTGATTATTCCGTACAAGTAGCAGCATATTGGCCCACTCCCACCGTTCCGATTTTTAGGTGATAAATTTTGTTGATAACTTCACGCCATCAATTTTTGAATACTCCGATTTAATTATTTTCCTTAGCTGTCAAATCAATATATATAAATATATTTAGATTAAAAATGGATGTTCATAAAATACGAAACCTTACTAATAAAAGTCTAACGGAAATTAAATCTTTATTAGAGGAATTCAATACAACGGTAGTTGAAAATCAATATATTCTTTTTACTTTATTTTTTAAATATTTTTCCTTTTCATTACAGAACGCAAATCTTTTCGACTTTACAGCGTTTCCTATTAAGGATGAGTGGAGTGATTTGTGGTGTTCAGTTTTTGAATTACTAAGCAATGAAGAAAATAAAAACATTTTTCCACTTTGCCTAAATACTATCCGTATATTAACCCGCGATGCACAAAGTTTACAGAAGTATGATATGGCTAACTATACGACATCTCTTTTACGTTTAGCTGGCTTATATTATGAAGCATGTAATGATATTGACCCACCAAATGATAGTGTTTCAGATATCATGACAATTGACATATGTGCAGAAGCGTTAAAATGCTTGTGCAATTTAGTTTATCAAAACTCTGATTGTCGGCGTGAATGCCTACGATTACATGTTTCTGATGCAATTTTTAAACGATTTCCAATTTGTATGAGGATTCATCATTCACCGTGTATCGAGTTATATATGCTTAAGTTGCTGTTTTTACTAACTGCAATGGAGCCAAATATTAGAGCACGTGTTCAAATTGACCTTAATGGTATTTCGTATATGACGGAATGGCTTGATGAAAAACTTTCCGATCAATCTCTTATGATTGGTACGCAGCTGGAGTTGCTGTGTGAAATGCTGAAAGTAATGTTTAACATTACAAGTAATTCTGATAAAAGTCCCAATGAAAATGAAATACAAAGTTTGCATTTAACTAGTGTTCTCAGAGAACTTATTCTAAGATTTGGTGCAATGTCCAGCGAGCAAGAACGTAATGTTATTTCTCATGCAGTTAATTTATTAACAAATATATCAGGCAGTTGTTTAATTGAACTAACAGTTAAATGTGATACCGAAAAAGAGAAAAAAACACCATCCGTGGCGTACTTCGAGAATCTTAATGTCAGCGTTCTTGAAGTTTTATTGCGTTATTTGTATAATATTTTAAATGAGCAACGGACGAAATCCGAATGTGGAAATGATCTTGTACCATCAATTTTGCTACTTCTAGTGAAATGTGCGCGCAGTGATCCAAGAATGCGCCGTTATATACGTAGTATTATACTTCCACCTTTACATGATGTCACAGAGAGACCTGAAGTCGGTAGTAATTTACGTAATTATTTGTGTAGATTTTTAACCTTACCAGAAATTGTTATTCGAGACCTTGCCGCGGAGTTGTTATTTGTATGTTGCAAAGAAAATGTTTCAAGAATGATTAAATATACTGGATATGGAAATGCTGCTGGGCTTTTTGCAAATAGAGGGTTATTAGACTGTCGTAAAATTGAAAATTCAAACTATTCATCAGATAGTGAAGATAGTGATACCGAAGAATATAAAAATGTGTTAGGAAACATCAATCCTGTTCTCGGATGTTATGAACATCCGAAGATAAATGCACTCCAAAACATGACAGAAGAACAAAAGGAGTACGAAGCTATGGAATTGGTAAAATTAATGGATAAATTACACAGAGGCGGAATTGTTCAGCCTTGTCGGATTGGTGAAGATGGAAAACCTACGCCCGTGGATCATATATTAGAATTACAAGAAGAATTGCCACAGCAAAAATACAACCAGAAAAATCAACTTAATTCTTAATGAATAAATACATGAAATTATTTATATAAACTTATTTCTTTATTTACTTCAGGAAAATATAATTAAAGTAATATAGCATAAAACGTCTAATTATTTATGAAATATAAAAAATACTTACATAAAATATATATATATATACATATATACTATACGTTAGTATCTTGCGAACAATTAATATGAATAGTCAATGAAAATAAAATTTTTGACTTATTTAAATGCAATTCATGGTATGCTATTAAATTGTATCATCAGTATTCTATATATGCCACGAACTCTTTAACATAGTGAATAATGTTTACAATATCAAGTTCAGATGATATATATAGATATAGATGAAACACTTTTATAACGATCTGTATTGCAATAGTTCATAAATTCATAGTATAGAGTTTGGTTTAAATTAGTTTGGAGACCGACACTGGTCTATTTGCTTGTTGATATTGATAACGAAATTTACTGTAGTTATTACTGGTCTCCTGGTACTGATGTTTCTGGATTGGCTTTATCGAGTCTTTAATAGGTAAATAATTGTGAGGCCGTGTGATATAATCACCACTCCCATTCTTACAATGTCCAATTACATTACGACTGTACTCATATGTTTTGTAATTATGATGATTGGGATGGATAATATTTGTTGTTCGTTCGTCAAAGGACCCACTTGATGCATTTGAATAAGATTGTATTGAAACATCGGGTGCCGTAGTTTTTATATGTGGGGTTCCATTTTTTGAATAACTGATTGGCTTTCTGTATTTTTGGACGGGTATCTTGTGCAAATGAGAAGAGTCATTGTGCAATTCTGAACTAGTTTTATTTGTGCCTACTCGACATGTTTGTTTACAAAAAGAGTTAACATCAATTTTGTATTTTTCAATTTCTTCTTCAAGCTTCTTCAACCGCTTTTCATAGCATATAGGAGCACTTGTTTTTTTACATGTCATTCCAGGCAATTGTTCGGATTTTGTGCAACGCAAGGGAGTGCTTTTGTTGATTATTGTTGATGTAACACTGGGGACGCTGCGATAAACTTCTAACGGGGTATGCAAAGAATTAGAATTATTTTCACGAGATTCTTTTGTAAAATGTTGGTTAAATTTGTCTGAAGAGTGTAATTCAGTCTTTTGTTGAGATATATTGAACGTTTTACCTTTATTTGATTGAAAATTAGAACTGTTATCATAGGATTTTTTGCAAGTATTAGCTTTTGGAGTAGACATTTTCATTACGTTTTTTCCATTTGATTCCGATGATAGACTACCATAACCGCCATCCAACGAACCCAAACTTTCTACTTTAATAGGCTCATTTTTTAAATCAGTTATTCTCGACATTCCCTTCGATAGGGTCTGGTGATATTTGTCAGTATCAAAATCCTTTGAAGTATTTGTATTACTCTTAAAAGATTTAATATGACTCTTTGTTGCACTCAATGGCACCATTCTTCCTTTTATTGGAGGTGCCTTGTTTGAAAAATGGCTTGATTGGTTCTGTAATTTGTTATTTATAGTTTCTGCATTATTCTGTGCACTAATAACGGCATTCTTTTTTTCTTTTATATTTGATCCAGATTTTTTAATTTTGTTATGCAAAATTTGATTAGCTGAAGTACTTGATTTAACTTGAGGGATTGAATTCGTTGTAACTGTAGTATCTTTATGGACATTACATATATTTCCATTTGATGAAAGTTTTGGTGGTGATACATCAACCTTCCCTTTACCAATGGGGTCTAAGCGATTACTAAATTCTCTTCAAAATAAACACTTGTTAAAAAGATATTAGTATTATATACGTTGTACCTACTTCGATTTATTTTGTGAAATAGTTTTTCCATTTAGACGTGTTGTCAAATGTCTATTTGGTGACATCTGCGACATTTCATACACTTTTTCTCTATATTCTTGAACACTTAAACGTATGTCATCGCTAAAAGGTGGGAGTATATCTACGTTTAGTTCAATTTCATCTGATGAATTTCGGAACCTATAAATACATATTTAGCGGCACGTTCTTCATATTAATAAACGTACCTACTTTTGGACATATACATGCGAAATGGCTTCATTAGCAGTAAGTCTCGCTAATGGATCAAGCAATAAAAGTGACTTAACTAAATCAAATGCATCTGTTGGCGAGTCTTTTAATAATTCATCCAACGTAGGACCCCTTGATTCAAATTTATTTTGTTTGTTAAAAACTAAGATTGAAACATAACATTTATTAAAGTTATAAAAGTGTTACCTTTCTGCTGAGGTTTGTTTATTTAAAAGGGCAGTTCCAAAACCACCACCAATCGCAACAATTTCTTCCTCAGTAATATTCGGTAATGCCGTTACAATTTTTTCAATCTATTATACTTTTTGCTTAATAAAAATAAAGTTTTCGTGTATGGGAGCTCTTACCTGGTTCACGGTACTTGAACCTTGGAATAATGGTTTTCCACGTAACATTTCACCCAAGATACACCCTAGACTCCACATATCAATTCCTTTTGTGTAACTTTAGATAATTGAATAGCAAAGTGCATTATTCTTCATGCAGTATAAATAATCCTTACCGTTTACTTGCAACTAATATTTCTGGTGCCCGATACCATCTGGTAGCAACGTAATCCGTTAACAGTATTTCTGCATTATTACAGCTTGGTATGTCTGAATTAGAATTATGGCATTGTGTAGCTACAGAACGTGCCAGCCCGAAATCAGCCAATTTGCATCTAAGAACATTGAATCAGTGGAATAATCTTGAATTTATTTTAGATTACCTACCGGCACTTATTATCAATTAATATATTACTGGGCTTCAAATCACGATGTATAACATTACCAGAATGTATGAACCGCACAGCATTTATTAATTGATACATGACATATCTCTTGTGTACATCCTTCAATATGGAACCTTTCTTAATTATGTTATGTAAATCACTTTCCATATATTCAAATATTAAATAGATGTCTAAATTGTTTGTAGCTCTAAAAATTTGTTATATATTTAAAGTCAATAATGTAATATGTATCCTCATCACATACTTGTATACATTTAGAATTGACACGACGTTTGAATGATTCCGAAATGCTTTTAAGAAAACTATCTCTCTAAACGTTCTTTGTGCATCGGTCTCATCGCGAAAGGCATCAAATATTTTCTTCACAGCAACTGTTTGATTTGTTCTCTTATCTAATGCTTTCCATACAATACCGTATGCACCTTTGCCCAAACGCTTAAAAATATTCCTGTTTAATATAGATGTCTTGGCTTCAAAATTTGACAAATTTACCTTTTTGAAGTCATAAACTCTTGATATATTTTCATCAACTTCAGCAACTTTACTCTGCTTTTCTTGAGATTTGTTAGTCATTTTCATTGATAATACGAAATTATAAGATTTGAAATTATAAACAGCGTTAACTATGGTAATGTGTTCCACTCAGGATTTCTTTAAAAAGCAAAAAAAAAAAAGTTAAAATTAATTACAAATGTATGAAAAGATATAACAAATGTAGTACTGGTTTTACGAACATGAACAATTTATACCAGATTATTAAAGTACGTGACGCAAACCATAAAAATGTGTATTACATATAGAATATATAATTGTAAGATAAAAATAAATGGATTGAAAACTAAGAATTTCGTTGCTCGATGTTTTGCAAACGATCGTAATTATTTCATTGTTTTCGAGATTCCATATATATAGATACCTTCCAACATTAGTATTGCTAGTCTGTTGAGCTTCATTTGTATGTATAGTATTGAACGAATGTTATTCCAATTGGAGAACATACCATCAAAGAGTTCATATATACAGAATCAAACCAGAACTAAAGGATAGTTAACTTAATACTATATATTGCAAAAATACTTTGTTTGTTTATATTTCAAAAAAATACTATTTTAAAAAGGTCTATTGTTTGATAAAATAAATGTTCTGAAATATTTTCAAAAATAAAAATTGATTTTCAAATAAAAATACCAAAAGTTCCTATGATTGAATATGTTAAGTGAAAGGTATTATTTTGATATTTGTTTTTAATTTAAAGGAAACTACATATTTGGTTTCCTTAACGTTATTTGGTATTGTTCTGTATTCCATTACTGTTGGCGTGGCAACAGACTTTAATAATAAATAATAATACCATTGTTACTTGTACTATATCCTATCATAATTCAGTATTAAATATTTGTAAATCCATTAATAATGTTGATGTATTGGAACGCATTCATGAGATAATGCCGTCTCTTTATTATGTTTCAACCGAATATTGTGTAATTAAATACACACCACATCTTTGTAACGCACTAGAAAAAGCCTACCTTATGTTGATCCGAGTTTAGTTATTACTGCGGTGTATGCGAATCCAATAATTCTAAGGGAATTCCTCCTGGCTTAAGTTGGTTTTATATTTTTAATGTTTTTTTTTTTTGTTTATTTTTAATTAAATGTATAACCCATAATAATTTTGTTTATCAAGGAAAAGTTGTTATAAATTCAAATGAATTTTTTTTTTATAACTTTTTTTATTTTACTATAGTTATAAAATCAAAAGGATATCATTTTTAACGATAATTTTGTTTACAATCGTATTGAAATGAAAACTATTACTTACTATGATAATATGAAAAATTACTTAGAAAATATCGCATAAAAACACTTTGAAAGAAATATATTCTAAATTTCAATAAAAAAAATTTATGTTTTATTAAATAAAACAATATTATTCCTCATTCTAGTTTTAAACTCATGTTAATAAAAACTCATGTAAACACCGTATTGCGTCATTAGTGCATTTAATGATTTAACAAACATGTAAACAAAACCGAAAATAATTAATATACTTCTACGGATGTGCCAAGTATAGTTCCGTTATACTGTGCTATCGACGTCAGTTTAAAATTTGCTCTTGTACAGTATTAGAAGGATTAATTTTAGATATTTTGTTCAGCTAAATAATAACGCTGTAATAAGATGTCAAAATAGTATCAAAAAAGTACATGCATAATAAAATATTGTACAATATGTTTGACTTCTATGAAGATGTATTTCTTCAAATGTCACTCATATCAACAATTCCGATGTGCTATGCAACAAATTTTTCGAGGTAAATGTCATTATTAAATTTTATATCGTATACGTTTTTAGAGGTCTTCATATCATATCGTTTTCGCTATTCATAGTTGTGTCGAGAAAATAGCTTAAATTAAGCACATACGTAGATATGCACTTTAAAATTTTTTTTGCTTTGCTTTTATTTACTTAAGAGTAGTAGTAACAAAATTGCATGAGTGAATAGTTTTGTAATATCTAAAAATGTTTTCATAAAAATTTATAAGAGCTATATAATTTTGTTTATCCTTTAAAGTAAAACTAAAATAATTCAACTAAATAATGTAGTCTACAGAGAAATGAATTTGGATGTGCAAATGAATGAGAAATCAGTTATTGCTTAATTAATATGTCTCATTTATTCCATAAATTGAGATTTTAAGTATGCGTTTCAAAATTGCGGCAATTATGATTTTACTATCATCCGTTTTAAGTTATAAATACAAAAAACAGTTTAAATAATTTTGATGATAATCCTTTCAATAAAAGTGTCAATTTCCAAGATTTTACTGTTTCCAGAAATTTTTAATGAAGTGAAATTTGTGAAAAATCGAATATCCTAAAATGTACAAATATACGGAAAGGAGCCACATACGTTCTTGTATATTTGTATGTATGGACGGGTATTTTTAATGTGAAGAACATGAAATTGATATATACCATAATTAAATGCAACATGTGTTATGTTATAAAGCTAATATATTTTGAATTAATAAATTAATGTTCTGCGCTCTTCTTAATTTGTCCATGAAGCATATAATCCACATTTAGTGTCTAATTTACTGAAATTGTAGTAACTCTTATACTTTTTATTACCAATGACCCTTTTTTATTTATTTTAAACGTTAATTATAAATATGATGAACATCTTTTGGAAGTGTGTGTAATCACAACCAATAATTTATTTTTTGCAGAAATGCTAAATAAAAAAAAAGTGAAATGCTAAATAAAAAAGTATTTAAAGAAAAAAAAAAAAAAAAAAAAAACGCAGCCAAATAATGTGAGAATACATTTTATTAAAGTCCAAAATAATTTTGGTGAACATCTTTGATTACAACTTATAAAAGTAATAATAATAATTAAAATAAAAAAACTAAATATATAAATTCATTGCAGTAAATAATGTAAAGCCGGGTTAAGTGTATCGAATAAATCTTTGAGTACGATATAAACCGTTTTTAAAAAACGAAATTGGAGCAAATCCTGTGATCAGCTTTCAAAATTAAAAAATAAATAAAAAGCAGAAAGACTATGCCAATGCCAAAAGTTGGATCCGAAGGTTATATTAATAGTTTAACACCACCAGGCAATAGTTTATCATTTTCTAATTTAGCATCTATCAGTTCTACAATTAGTAATACTCTTCATGACCCCATTTTATTGGATAATAATGGAACACATCGTTCGGAAACTCATAATGAGTGGCCAATACAACAATGTCTAAGTTGGCAGCAACCACATCATTTATACTTTCAATTAGGAAATGCATTCTTCTTTTTCGCATTTCTAGCACCAAATAGATCATACGGGATTCTTTGGCTTCGTGCATTGCTTATAATTGGTTTAGTTCTTTTAGCCATTTATGGTTATTTGATTGAATGTGCACCAGATGTATTTTTCTGGTCATGTTTATGCCTTATTGTCAATTTGGCACATTTTATAATTTTGATAACAAGACTGCGGCCGGTGCGTTTTGATCAGGATATCGAAGCAGTAAGTATAATTTTATTTAGTATAAATTGCATTGTATTAGAAGATACTAACTAAAATGTAAAAATTTTTTATTGGAAATGGTTTTGAAATTACAACAAAGTTCATCTATTTTAAGATATCACAGATGGCTATCGAAATACAGTTTAAAAAGCATAATAGATAATAAATATTTATACTAAGATATTTGAAGCGTAATAAGGAAATAATATGTGTCATACATAGGGAAAATATATCTATATGGATTGAAAAATGAATAGATGGAAATCTGTTGTGTGAAATAAATATTTCATTCCTCGGGTTTTTTGCGATTTTATAAATAATATGCTAATTACTGCTAAATGGCGATGATTATATAAAAACATTCTATTAACTAAGTTTTATTTTAGAAGCCAAGAAATATAAATTAAGACAAGTGCACATCAGAATCGTCATGTTCCCTATTGCTATAGTCATATGAATTCGCCGAAACATTTTGTGTATGCGGAGATAATGCGGACATTGTACTAAATCGCCTTGAACAATATTGCCTACTTCATTTCCACTTCCAACAGTATCTTCTATTTTATATTTTTCGTGCATCAATCGCAACATTGGAGGTGCCAAATACAAACGCACTGTTACTGCAATAAATGCGCTTAACGATAAACCAGTGATCTGCAAGCTGTTCATTAAAGTCCAGGTGTTCAAGAAATATTTAACAAATATCACAAGCATAAAAATACTCAACATTGCGTTCAGTGCAAAATATTTTGGAAATAGAATTTGTTGACATTGTCCAAACGTATGTCGTGGTAACGAAAAATATAGCGATAACCCTAAAAATAAAAAAAGTGATGGTTAAAATAAAAAATAAAAAAGGCTTATTTCTTGATAAGCATACTGTTACTAGGTGTTACGCACCTGAGACAAATGTCATCCATATTTGTGATCCGAAATGCGTTGCAAATGCACCAAGGTAAAAAATTGTTGGAATGATATGGTCATTTTTATTATTTTTATTTCTTGCAGTGGGAGTTTTAATGTAGGTAGTTTCAAATAAATCTGGACCCAATATAACTAATAGTGCGGTTACAACTGCAAATGCAAAAATATGTGCTGGCTGAGTGGTTTTCGTTAGGAGCCTGAAAAAATAATTGATATAATAGTAATTTGAATATTTTTCTACAACAGATAGTTGTCATATAAGTATTAAACATTCTCTAAAATTAATTCCAATCGCATATACCCAATGAATTAAATATTATTCTCTATTATAGATTTTTGGGAATTTTTGAAATACACGTATACAATTGGTGTACGTGATAGAACTCATGGGGTTTGCTCTGAATACGTATGTATCATAAATAACTAATATTCAGTAAAAAATATTATTTAATGAAAAATTTCCCGAAACTTTATGTAATCAATATATTGAAGAAAATGATGCAATTATATTTTTTTGTATTTGCTTTTAATAACGAGTGCTATTAAAGTATGTGAAAAAATGTTGGCTACAAAATTAAAGTGCATATTAATAAGAAATCATTCTAAAAAATGTAAATTATGCATATTATTAATAAGAATTGCATATTTCGTCATCACTACTTCCCTCTCGGAGTAATGACGTAGAATTTTACATATTTCACAAAATACGAAATTACTCTTTACGAATTACAAAAAAAATCACAAGTACAATTGATATGTAAAACACTCACGTGTTCAGTTTACTGCTTTGTAGTTTTTGGACTTTGCTGTGAATCTGTTCAACAAATGTTTTTGTCCATTGTGTACAAACTGACAATGCGTCCACATAAACTTCAAGTTTCTGATTGGTTTCATTTGTACGCTGAAAATCCGTTTTTTCTAAAATGCTTGTAGTTATTTTAATATTATTCGAATTGCCAACGTTAGAAAAGTTTTCTTTCATATATATATTCTCATTTTTTGTTGCCATTTTACTCGTATGAAATGGGCATTTTAAAATTGATTTTTGTGTTAAACATAAAGACGAAATTGTTGGAAATTTTGTTCTTCCTTGCACCGACTTTAGATTATTTTTTTGACTTCTTGAATTTTCTTCTTTCTTTTTACGGTTCAATATTAAATTGACATTTTTTATAATTTTTTTCGGCATTCCATTTTCAACAAATTTTTCAATTTGGTCACTTTGTTGCTTTAAACCCGTTGAATGACACATTTTACTTATTAATGATTTATACACAAATCTTTGGTTTAATAAAACAAATTTTAATTTTTGCAATTAACGTATCTTTTATTCAACTGTATCTTGTACCAATGTGATGCAGTAAGCGCGAGACACTAACTCAAGCACTCGAACAAATCGTTTGATCCACGAACAAATGACAACGTACTTTTATAGAATTTTTGCTTTCGTTTCATTTTATCGCATTTTTTGCTTAAAGCTTTAAAAGTGAAGAGTGTTGCTTGCATTTTTTATATATTTATAATTCTCTCTTTTTGAGCTTACTTCTTCAAGAGATGAGTCCTTTGTTGAATTTCTTGATCGAATTGTTGAAACTGCTCATTCTTAAGCTTAGTGTTCACTTATGTCAAGAAAAACTAGTTAGTGATTTTAATGTAATTTTTTTTTAAGATTACACCAAGCCATCTATTCGTTAAGTCCATATTAGTATTGAACACCAAGAATGAAACAACTTAGGACCTAACATTTAATCTAATACCGAAGATGTTTAAAGTAATAGGAAAATATAGATGTGAAAGCCTTGTAAATGTGATCATGATTTTAATTACATTAAATATTACGTTAAGACCTTGTCGTCAAGATATTTAATATAGCACAAAGTATAATAGTAAATTCAAAAAAATAACTTATAATTTCTGTGTTACATTGAGCGTAAATAAATATACCCAAAGATTTCATAATTCAGAAGAAAATGAGAAAATTAAAAAAAAAAAAAAAATTGAATGACTTTTACTGATACTTAAGAATGTAACATATAAAATTATAAAACTTCTTAACAGACACAACGAAATTCTTTGGTACTTCCTCATGCTGTGTAATTTAACGAATTAATTTAAATCCTGGATTTTACTGAGCCGTGAATTATATATGAAATTCTCTTCTTACATTTGCATTGTTCACTCTTTTTTTACTGTAAACATGGCGTATGTATTAAAAATAAGTAAAAGTTACATGAGTGGGTAACTTTAATTATGCTCGAAATTTCCGAATAAAATCAATTATGATATTCTTGTATGCATATGCTTTATATATCATATGCCACTATATACTGATGTGATTTATGTTTCAATTGCTATTCATTATTGGCGTACGTGACTATTGCACTGTCAGTTATGTCGAGCTATTTATTAACTGAGGTTATAGTGAATTGTCATTCTTATTTGTTTGGGTCAAGCATATTATTAATTAAATTGGGTTATACAAAAAATATATATATAAATAAATGTTACGTTTATTATTAAAAACAATAAACTTACTTATATGAATTAAAAAATTGGTGGTATATTCATAATATTTTAATCATTCATATTATATTATTTGCAATATTAAAGAAAATCTAACTTAATTCCGTTTATATTCTGTTTCATGAATGTTTTTAATTTATGCATACATAGACATAATTACTGTTCATCAGACCTCATTGGTTTCAAATCATAAGCACAAACGTTAACAACAATTTTGTCGTTTTCCCATAATATGCTGAATTATTTTCCAACCTTAATTTGTGTTGTGTTTGAAGAAGTATTTATAAAAATATGAATTCGTTTCTTATGTTCTCTTATTTAGACACCATAAATTTATATTATAAGTTTCTTACATGTTTAAGGCATACGGAGCATTGTTTAAGCCCTTACATGTTAGCAGACATCAATTCAAGAAAATTCTACGATGTATGAAATTGGTACGGTGTCTAAAATATCAGGAAATTTATGCACAGGAAAAAGTAACGAAGGTTGATAGCTTATCTTTGGTATTATCGGGGAAGTAAGTATATTTTTATTAATATATATTAAATTTAATTAAAAACATTTATTTTAAACATATTAGTTAATAACCTGTTGAAATTTTCATTTATTTATTACTCATTCATTACTTACAATATAAAAGACTCGTCGTTTCGCAAAATCAACGAGCCCTGCATATTGTTTTTTCCCATCAGTTCCTCGACTCACCAGAATGGTTTGGTGTTTCAACGGATGATTATTTTCAGGTATTACTTTACAAGCATATATTTTGACTAGACTGAAAAAATGTTTGATACCTACAGGTGTCAATAATGGCAATGGAAGAGTCTCGTGTTCTTATATGGCATCGTGACAAACTTAAGCTTTCTATTATGACTGAGCCATTTTTACAAACGGTGTTTGATCACATACTAGGTCGTGATGTTGTTAAAAAGCTTATGCAAGTTACACAGGTACAAATTTTCATGAACAAGATTTTCGCCATATTGATGGAATTAATATTTAATTACATGGTTGCCATGAAGGTAACTGAATCTATGGCAAGTAATGGATTCTTATCAAGTGGGTTAGCCATTAACTATGAGGATACTAATGACCATCAACCAATGTTAACTACAAAAAAAAACTCTGAAGTAGGACACGGGTTAACAGCCTTAATCAACAAACAACTACAAGGTACAAATGAAATATTTTGATGTATGTTGGAATTACTTAAAGTGGAAGCATGTTTTTGTTATTCATAACGTTTCTTAGATTCTTTGTCGTTTTTGCACATTTCGATTCCATATGTTTGAGAAGTTTTTGTTTTTTATTGTTTCACATCTT
This sequence comes from Cirrula hians, assembly GCA_001015075.1. Lineage (NCBI taxonomy): Eukaryota > Metazoa > Arthropoda > Insecta > Diptera > Ephydridae > Cirrula > Cirrula hians. The sequence goes on from JXOS01104980.1 coordinate 20,751, forward strand.
AATTTATTTGCTCTATTTTAGAAGAACATCTTCCATTAATTGTGCGTCATAAACAACCAAATCGTTATGCGTGACATCGATGGTGATTTTTAATATAACATGAAAATAATTAAAAAATTCAGGCAGTAATTGCTAGAAAATAAAAAATTTTTAAACGGTGCACTTGATGTATATGGACTTTATAACAATTAAAATATTTTAATCAAATTAAAAGAATGTAAATTCATTAACATCGACAACATAACATTGTGTTTAATAATAGTAAAATAACATTTATACATCAGAAAATGTTAAACGGTGCAATTGTTTATATTCAATTTATAACAAAATATTTCCATCATATTAAAAAAATGTAAAATTCATTAACATCGACAACATAACGTTTGTGTCTAATAATAGTAAAATAACTTTTATACATCAGAAGCATACACAATAGTTGTTTATATTTTGTATAATATTTTTAAATGCAGCTGTTGAGCAATTAAAATGTGATTGTTCTGTTTATTCAAGTTAATTAAATCATTTATTAAAATTATATACTTTTATAGCCTCAAATGAAAAAGTATCCATTTCTTTATTATAATTTGTTATTAATAAGATTTCTTGATTGTTAAAATTAAACCAATTTAATTAAATCAAGGAATATAATAAAAAATAATATTTTTTTCTTTACATAAGCATTATGGCAGTGGTTTTTCTTTCTTTCATCTTTTAAAAAACACAAACCTCACAACTGGCCAGTCAATTTCTAATTCTAATATTGCAATTATGTCGAAATTTAAGATGATCAAGATGAAATTCGATTAAGATTAAATCTTCTGACTTGGGCGCCCATGTGGCAAAAATACATTCTAATAAAGAAATTAAAAATATTGATTAGCACGTAAACGAATCCAAATCTTGAATTTGGCTTGTGAATCTAAATAGTTCGAATATATTTTATTATAATAATAATTTTCATAAATGGACTGTTTTATTTTCTTTTGCCCTACAAATCCTTCAACAGGTTTGTAATGGTCAAAATTTTGAAATGTTTTGAAATAATTTATTATTAATTGCTTCTTCTAGTTTTTGTAATATTGTTTCTTAAAATTTTGCATTTTAGTTTTTTCATATAATAAAATTACTTTCAAATTTAAAGATTNTTTTTTTGATATAATAAAATTACTTTCAAATTTAAAAATTACATACTTGTTCGTTGATTATCAATATTTTAAATTTCGTCGCATTTCTTAACTAGAACTTATATTATAATTTTATATTATTTCAAATATGTATGACCAGCTATACCTAGGATTTCAAAGTACTGTGAGTATGGTGAGTGCTTCCAAGATATACATTTTTTCAAATTGATTTGTTTGGATTTGTAAAAGAATAAAATTTAAGCATGTTTTTGATATCATCAACCAAAATGTTAAAATTTAAGATAAATGAAAAATAATTTAAAATGTTTACATTTATTTCTCATTTCCAGCTGCAGATCCGAATACGTGGCGGTTAGGACGAATCGATGAGACTGATCACGAAACAGCCGTGTAACAAATCGGCAAAAAGGCGTGACTATAAAAGTTTGGATTTGACGCAAGTGTTTAAACCATAGTTTGCTTCGCTTCTGAATTAATATATCATTTGGTTTTATTTAAACATTCGTGGTTGGGTGAGGTTTACTTATATAGAACATATACACGGTCAAGTGCAAATTATTATTAAAGGCAACTACCTAGCTTTAAAAAATAGAAATCAAACAATGTTCATTGAAATTGGAGTTATTTGACTTGGAAAATTCAAGCATTTTTGATTTTATAACAGTTTATAATTATTGACTTTTATTCGAAGAAATACTTTATGGAATTCATACCCAGGTAAAATTTAAATGAAGCAATGGAAGCTTGGTTATTGCGCGTATCGCGTTTTATTAATGAAATAATATGTAGTACATATATTTGAAGAAAGTCATAATAATTGCCATCGTTTAATGCGAATTGTATATAATTAATAAATAAAAAACATATAATATAAAGAGAATATGAATGAAACCTAATATTGAAATTGCAGTATTGTTCGGAAAAGTTGCTAATTATAGATTTTAATGTAAATTAAAAGTTATTTTCATATTACAAATTCGAATTAAAACGCAGTATTAATAAAAGTTGATCTAATTAACATTTATACAATATTTGTACTTCATTTCTTCGTTTTCGAATATATATCCCGATCGCCAACAAAAAATTGTTATACCTACGATCATATCGAATCGATTTTTATTCGTTTAGTTGCAGTTATTAATAAGGAATCTGTATAAAGTTGTATGTGATTAACGCCTTCTTGTACAGGTCTCTTCTTATTTTGTTCTCTGTAGTAAGACGGATATCTTTCACTCATTACTTCGTCAAATATTAGTGTTGTGTCATTATTAAGAAACAATTTATTGATATTTAAATCGATGCTTGGGTTATCTTCTTTTTTAATAAGTGTTCGTTTAAAATTACATCTCTGTTCCAATGGAATAACATAGTTATTATGTATTGATTTCAGTTCATGTGAAGACATTTTTTCAATATGTTTTGTTTCAATAAATCTCTGAAAAATTGAATGTATTCTAGATGATGTTACCAGGTTTATTAATATATAGAAGAAATTTACCATTTTAAGGATGTCCAAAATTTCTGTTCTCGTTAAAATCCTTGATTGTGTGCACTCCATTTCAATTAACTATATTCTTTTTATGAAATCGACAAAACTTACCACGCATAATTCAATATGAACATATGTCAAGAGCAGCGTTGAAAAAAAATAAATACAATTCGTTTAGTGGAAACCACTTTGTGAAACTATCGAAAGAATTCAACTTAACATACATAGATGTTGTGTGAGCTATCAGAT
>JXOS01105105.1:0-12096 GCA_001015075.1 Cirrula hians
AAGCGCTACAAACACATTTCTCATGGAAGTCCTAATGTACTGATTACATCTAGAGCTTTATGGCGTTTGAATGTCTTTTTTCATATCATTTTATTATATAATGATATTCATCGTTTGTATCGGTGGTGTAAGGTTAATAACTTATCTGTTCACGGTTTGAAATGTCATATTTTCGCATTTATTTGCCGGTTTTTATTAAACTTTTCTTGCTGTACTGGCTCTCACACTGGGGAATTCGTTGACATAGCAGCATTATTTATATTATAAGAAAATCTGTGGAGTTGTTTGCAGTAGTTAAACCTTCATTTTATTAGTTTAATTCTTCTTAACAAAATTTTTGTTTGCAGTTCAACCGTCTAGTGCCCGAGTATTACTTATTCTTATTTTCACTTAATTGAGTCAACACAAAAATAATTTCCCTATTTGATTCAAGGAGTATGTTTATAATTTAACAAAATTGTCTCCGAATTCACGTCTATTGGTCTCCCCTCATTGATGAACAGAACTCTTGTGCTCAGAATCAATAATAAAATCATGTTAATGGATCCCTAGGCTTTTTTAAAATAATAATTAAATGTCTTATTGTGCATTACAGTTGATTGGAATCCTACTAAACAAGGAACCATAACCTCGCTTCCAATTTGCTTTCAAAAAACTTTACGTTTCTCCTCATTCAATGGCTCACCCTTTATCGAGAAACAAAATAAATAAAAATAAAAATAAAAATAAAACATGGATATAAACGTATTTGAAAATGATTATTGGAATATCAGCTTATTACTTAGCTCAGTGTACGTTTCAAGTGGGCTCCTTATTACCCTCTGGGAATGGTATAGTCAGTAAACTATCCTTGGAGTCCAACATTCCCAGGTTGACGCTCCACCAACCTTGTCAGTGTTTATGAGAAAATGAGAATGAAAGCAAAATAGTATCAATAGCTGATTGCCTTTTAGTACCGTTAAAATAGTGCATTCTTTTCATTTTTTCATTTCATTTTCTTTACTCTTCCTTACTTTGATATATTTTTTTTATCTTAAAAGCGCCACAAGCACATTTGTCATGTTTACTTGTGCATGCCGTAGTTCTTGCAATTCGTTTTGTTTATTTTTTCAGGTTATCTTTAAAATTTTTTAAATGTTCTATTGTTATTTCTATTGCAATTATAATATTATTATTTGAGCAAATTATCGCTTTTATTTCTTTATAATGGTATGGGTTTTGTAATTTCTCGTTGGCAATTAATGCCTTTCTTTATGTGACTCATTAATTCATTTACTTGCTTCAGTTTTCTGTTTCGGATAAATATTTCGTATTGTTTTTTTAAATTAAATTTAGATTTTTGTTTATTTGTGTTTTGTATTTACTTTTATAATTTCAGTTTCATTTGATTTATCTTTTTGAATTGTAAACATATGTATATACCCAGTTATACTGTTAGGGTCTTATGACCTTGTGCAAAATATGTCAAGCAAATCGTTTTTGCCAATTTTTAGTATTTGTAACGTAAAAACTTCTTTTGCTCATAAATTCCATTTAAAATTAATAACACGACCAGCACATTCTTCTTTTTTAAACTGCAGTAAATTTGTTGTTGTCAAGATGTTCTATCGTAATATTTATTATGAAACAATAATGCACACAAACTTTGAATATTGCGCAGATAACGGTACTTTTGCATACGCAAGAATTACTTTTTCATAATTATTACGTAAAGTTCAATGAATAAGTTGTCGTGAAATCAACTACAAAGAGCATTATTAAAATTGTGCAAAAGTAGATTGACAAAGACAAGCCCCCAAAAATAGTTAAACAGCAGTCGAAATATGAAAGATAATTGCTTATTTGTACAAAGGATGGAGTAGAATAGAAATCATTGGGTTTATAAGCTTTACGTACACGACGGTGCAAACAAGATTGGTTTTGATTTCTTTTAAATTTTTTTTTTTTTCAAAATTAAATATTAATTTAAAAATTTTTAATAATACCAAAATAAGAGAATGAAATAAATATATAAATGTACTAATGCTGGGTGCTTATACAGAATTGGAAATCTTAATAGTTAAATAATAAATATAGTTCTAAGATTCGCCATTAATAGAATAAATTTTCTTGAAAAACTGCGCGTTTTATTTCAAGTGCCATCAACAAATCGAGAAACTAACGATGGTTTCCACGGCTGTCCATGTATAGCGTATTATAGAAGTCGAAGGAAGAACAAATTTTGAATTAAGACCATGTGTTTAAACGAGACCGATATAATAGTTGGTCAAAGCGGACTACATAATACGCAAGTGTCATTTAATTCATTACAGCATTAATAAATTCCGAAAATTAAAAATTTCAGTGAATTCCGATAAAACAACTGGTATTTACTTTTTTAATAGAACCCGAGGATAAAACACATTTGCGAAGTATACAAAATTAGTAAAAGATTTTTCTAGAATAATATGATAATAACATTAAAACGTCTTAGTAACAAGCATTCATGAAATCGTGTGTAAACGTACTGTATAAGGTACCTGAAGTTATAAACCCATTTTGCGCAAATTCTAAAATGTTACACGGCAGCGACGCAAAAATGCTTCCATACCAAATTTCAGAACAATATCATTATACAACGGGCTGTTATGCTTATATCTCTGCAATCAGAAATAAACCTTCCATAGGAGGTGCCCGAAGGTATTGACCAATTTTGCTCAAATTATTATAATATTATAGTAATAAACGTAAAATGCTTACATACCAAATATCAGAAGCATGTGATGGAACACTCAGCTTCATGCTTATTTCCGTGCAATACGGAGTAAACAGTCGATGGGATGTACCCGAAGCTCTAGAACAACTTTGCTCGTATCCTACAATGTTATGGCACCAACCTACAAATGCGTCCATGCCAAATTTCAGTACAATGCGATGAAAAACTTGGCCTTTTTGTTTACTTCTGTGAAGTCTGGATCAAAGTGGAAGGTACCCAAAGTTATACAAATATTTTTCTCAAATCGTGCAATTTTATGGTTTTAATCTAAAAATGCTTCTAGGCTTCATGCTTATTATAGTGAAATCGTTAAAAAGCTTTTATTTTAACTACACGAAAGTAAGGACCGATTTGGACTGTTCGTGAGCAAGATCGAGTTGTTCATAATATACCAAAAGACCTAATTTCGGTGTTTTACTTCAAAAATTACTCAAGGCTATAATTTATGATGCTCGCAGACCGACGGCCATCCATATTTAGCCTTATTTTTTGGTTCTATGAATATTTTTCCCAGAAACATATAGACGGAAAAGTTAATTTTATGCATTACATACTTTCCATAAACCCATAATATTCTCCTTTTACTAATGATGGGTATAAAAATATCGTTTTACGAAGATTGTTCTTTCGAATATGCTATTACTTAGAAAATCATCCAAGGTTAAGCTTTGAGGAGCATTTTCTGCAGCATGATCTTTGAAGATTTGATTTATTATTGTTAAGACTGAAAAGTGCCGATTATATCCTTATATTGGAAAAAAACCGTCCACCATTTTTAGCTAGAAATGGAAACAACAACTGGATATTCCAACAAGATAACGCCACATTAGTAACGCGGCAACAGGAAAAGAAATTTCCATTTAAGAAAATCCATTAAATGAACAGGCTACGAAGATCACAAGANAGATCCGAAGATCAGAAGATCCGCACCCTAAAGATGTATTAAGAAAACTGCCAGTACAATATTACTCAATATCTATATAATTTTCACTTTGCGACTNACTGCCAGTAAAATATTACTCAATATCTATATAATTTTCACTTTGCGACTTTTATGAAAATTGAGCTTCAAGCTATTACAAATTTGCCGTTAAGTACCCCAAATAGATTTTTTTATTGCGATTTCTAATTCAAGAAAGAAACATTTTATATTTCTTTTCAGTAAAAACAAAATTTGCGTCGAAAATAAGAGATGCCAATAATTATATAAAGCGTCTGAAATTTGAAAAATTATTTGTTGCAAATTCACAAATGTATTGATTGATTTTGTTGTATTGTTGTATCTTCAAAAATAAGTCTTTCGATTGAACAATATAAAAACCAAAAATTTACTTTAAGAGAATAAGACAAATATACTGCTGGCGTTATTAGTAAAGAAACGCTGCTTATATTTGGATTACGCACTTCTGTGAGCCCTTATTAAACCGTTGTATAAATACATTTGATATCATTGTTCGACTACAGAACAGAAAAGACGAGTAGAGTGTTGTGTTCCATGAAAAGACAGAAACTCTTAGACAGATTAACATGAGAAACATTGACTTACCCAATGCCAGATTCATGGAAGCTCACTGGCACATTCATCCAGTATTGGCTTTTTATAATGAAATTTGTAATGAAAACATAAAAAAAAACTTATTGAAATAAAATTGGACTTCGTCATAAAAGCAAATTCAAATCAAAAATTGCTGATTTATCTAAAGGACCAGCTTTTTATAACATCAGCATGACTAATAACGCCAAAAAAATAAAACATGTCTTACAAACTAAATTATATTATTATGCGTTATATATACTCATTTTAAATTAATTATTTATTAGTTTGGAATAGCATAAAATTTTGAAATGATGAGCGATATATACTATGCTATTAGTTTCTATTTCCCTTTATAAAGTTAACAGACATTACTTATATTACAAAATAAAATATAACCTTAAACGTCGTAGCAAGTGTTCACCACAGCGTATGATTAACTGGAATTTGGATAAAAATTCAACAGCATCACACTTGCTGTACGGCATTATTCAGAACTAAAGCGAGATGCAATAAAATAATTTATTTATTTTAAAAAGGTTAAATCATTTCACGAACACATTTTTTGCAATCGAATTTTTTGTTCATTTATATTTAGTCTCTTTATATATGAAAATACACAAGAACCTTAAATTGCTGTAGCAAATGATCTCAACTGAGTATGAGTAACTAGAATATGCGCTGGGCATCGCATTTCTGCTGAAAGAGAATTTCAGTAAAATTATTTTTAAATGTCGTTTTTTCCTCAATTGTTAAATACCTTTCCAGTGGAAGTGGCAAAATGTATATTATTTTTGAAGGTACGTTTGTAACACCCAGCACGAGTGGTTGGAGACCCACCAAAATGTGTATAGGTATGATCAACATCACCACAGGAATTCAGCTAGCCATGTTTGTCCGTCCATCCGTCCGTTAATCCGTCTTTGCCTAAGCAAAAACTAGAAAGATGTATTTCAGCTAGATTTAACAAATTTGAACTTTGAACTTGAACAAAATGTTATTATTCAGTTATCATAATTATGATCCATGTATGTAGCGACAATGAGAGAGATTGCATGAAATTCAGAGATACCTCAAATATACCTTTGTGATCCAAAAATAGTTATTTGAGCAATTTTGCACAAAGAAATTATACTTAACCTATAGGGAGTGATGTATGTCTACGTATTTTTTCACTTGTTTTTTTTTATATTTTATTTTTTTATTTTTCTTTTTTTTTCATTACCTAAAAATTCCAGAACAGTAAAGTGTTATTTAAATATGTAGATCAATTCTAGATTAAGCAAATGTTTTTCGGGAGTTTATTTCTAATGCCTTTAGTTCATGCATATTCCTTGTTTTTTTTTTTTAAGGGCTCCTGGGTAATAACTGCTAATCCGAGACATAGACTACTAAATATCCTATTGCCAATTCTGCTGAACTTTTTGTTAATATTAATCCAAGAGTATCGATTTTTTATTTTATGCCCGTAAAATTGTTTGCAGATGAGTGTCTTACTGTCATTAGGTTCGTCGGCATTTTTGTCATCCTAGAATATTTTGTCATGTTAAAAGGAATATAACCAGCAGGTGTGTTCCTATAATAGAAAAGTGTTGTTTATTGGAACAGGCACTGCGAAAATTCTATATGCTGGTCCTAAAGAGTCTATCTAGCATTGTAAGCCAATTCCACATATTTTTAAATAATTTTCAAAAAAGTACATATAATTTGAGCATTACATGAGAAAAACAAGTATATTCGGAAAGAATTGATTAAGGGATGCTATCAAATGTTATTAGCTGATTTTGCCTATCATTTCATTTTTCAAAATGCACTTGTATACCAAATTGTATAAATCCAGCTCAAAAATTAAGTGACTGAGCCTGATCATAGTCTGATGCACGGACATACAGGCAGACAAATGGACATCAGTCAATTGTTTTTAAACTCATTCCGTAAATATGTTCTAATTGCACATATAATCATGCATATAACGATGCTTTCATACTCTCATTGCATGACCTGAATTTGAAACAGGACCCATGCACCAAGTTTTAACCCCATTTTCTGTTATAACAAATGAAGGATAAACATTAACACTTTTTGCTTAAATTTGTTCCTAAAAGTAAGAAAAGGCCTCAGGTAGCCTTAGGAGGTAATTAAATTCAAATTAATTTTACTCACATCTCGGTTCCAGGTAAACGTCCTTCATTTGTATTAATTGCTTTTAAATTATTTGCATTTATTTTTACAACACATACAGCGTTTTTAAATTTATTATTTTGGCACTTTACCGTTGCAACGTGACACATTAATTGAAATTTAATGCCACTCCGCAAGTGTCAGAATGTGCGATTGAAGCTAATTAAAAAAACTTGTACACGTTGATACCGCAATTTATGGCTGTAATGAATGATTGCTATTCGATTTCAATGAATGCGTAGTGGAAGTAGTTTTGCCATTTGCATAAGGGCACCTGTTCCCAACCTTTTTATTTGTTCATCGGTGCGTATGCTATTAACAGAATTCTTTGAAATGTACCGACACTTTTTTTATGCCATTTCCACTAATGACTAAAACTATCAAAAAAATTAATAAAATAAGTTAGAAAATGCTATCCAATTTTGTAATGCTCATTGAGCATTATTTTTATAATAGAATATCTGTAATTAGTTTTATACGCGATTGACAAATGCGCTCATATTAATTGAAAATGTTTACAGCACTTATTTGAACAATTCAAGTAGACAAATTTTTTATTGTTGTGAAAATTGTTACTGGTACTAGCATTGAGATAAACAGTTTCTGAAAATAAATAATATTGCGGATTTTTCTCTAACTTTGTTATACCCATCTGTCATAGACAGAGGGTTTTACGGGTTTTTGCAAAGTTTGTAATGCATTGAAATAATTATTTCCCAAGCTATGGCTCTTGACGGCAAATGCATAGAATCATGAATAAGGCTAAATAACGATGTTGGTCTTTCCGTCTATCCACCAGTCCGTCTATCTGTGACAACGATGAGTGATTTTTGGGCAAAAGTAATGAAATTTAGTTTGAAATTTGGAAGTAGAGAGAGTTCGTGAAGGGATCAAATCCATCCATTAGTTATGGTACCTCTCATAGAACATTTTCTACCGGTTTTAAGCATAAATGCGAGGTATTTCATGGCATTGTACTGAAATTTTGGATATAAGCATTTTTAAGTTAATACCACAGTATTGCACAATTATTATTTACTCCCGCTGTCACGGAAATAATCATAACAGCCAAGTGTATTATTTTAATGTATTTTGATGCCCTTATGAACTCAATGACCGATGGATATTATGAATTCGGTTTTGACTGACTATTACAGCGATCTTATTTTTAAATATATTGATGTTTAAAAAATAAAAAACAGTGCTGTACTCCGTCACTTGAAACGACCTTAGCAAGATTGGCCTTGTGTTTAAGCCAGCTACTTCAGCCATTGGGGAACCAGTTAAAAGTCTTGTGCTTATGGCATAAACTATTATATTATATTATGGCTTAACAGCAATCCCGATATTTGCCATTTCAAATGACTGACATGTAAACAATATTTTGTCTTACAAATAGAAAATAATCATCACTCAAAATGTTTATAAATTATGTTACGTGAATGGAAGTGATAGTTACTGACGTTGATTTCAAAAATATTAGGCAACATCACGGATCATATTGAAATGAGTCTAGTATACAGACTATTGTATTTTTTATTTAAAAATCCTAAACCGCATTTTGTTATTTATTATAGCAAACTAAAGAGATGATAATGTCCATTAAATTTAATAAGAATCTTGTCAACTTAAGATAAATCTGTTATAATTTTGAGCTAATAGATTGCAACAAAGCAAAAACATGTCGAAAATAAGGTTCAAATTACCGAAAACGAAAACTAAAAACAAACATGTGAATAAAATAAAAAAAAAAATAAAAAAAAATTAATAATATAAAATAATATAAAACACTGCGTAAAAATGTTGACAAAATGAAAAAGGTGATTAACCTGACTGACTGACAATTATTCCGCAACAAACTTTACACCTAAACAGAATTTCGTCCTTCTTATGTTATTGTTAGAAATGAATGCTTCTTGTTAAATTTTAATTTAACAAATAATGGCATAATTTTGGTAAAACGTTATAAAAAAATCTTAAAGAATTACTTGAATACTAAACTCATAAGCAAAACAATAATTTTAGAAGAAATTTCATATTCAATTCGGCACCATGACAAATAATTGGCAGTGCAGCAAAATTCGCTTGCATCTGATTATACTACTGTGATCAACAATTAAATTGATTTTTTAATTAAAATTTTAATCACATTTAGTTAAAATTTTCTGGTTAACAATTCGACAGCAAACTAATTTTATTTTTATGTTGGTAATATTGTTATTAACATTTATGCCAAACTTTATCTGAATTTCATCATTGGTCATTTGGTTACGCTTAAGTTTTCTAATCGACTAGAATTGATTTTGGCGATCTTTNAAAAAATTTGCAAAATGTTGCTGAGGGCCATCGGTGAGTCGAGTATGCCATAGAAAAATGTTTATAAGTGGTATATAGACTTTAAAGAAGGCAGAGAATGCATTGGAACGCTCCGGGCGACCCCCAACGTCAACTGATAAAAAACACGTAAGGAAACTGAAGGAATAGCTGCTCAAAAATCATCGAATGGCAATTAGACATCTTGTGAATAGAGNTCTGCACAAAAATCATCGAATGGCAATTAGACATCTTGTGAATAGAGTTGGCATTTCAATTGGATCAGTGTAAACCATTTTAAAGAATCATTTGGGCCTTAGAAAATTCAAATCTCATTTTGTACCAAAAACACTCAAAATTTTCGAAATAATACAAGAGTTTTTCGCCAAAAATTCCACTCATATCGTTCTGTTACATCTTTATTCATCTGACTTAGCTCCTTGTGACATTTGGCTTTTTCCCAAACTCATAAGACCAATCCGTAGATACCATTTTGAATCTATTCATGAGATTCAACGTGAATCGCTGCGCGCTTTAAAGGCTATACAGGGCAAAGACTTTTTGGCATGCTTTGGGGAATGGAAAAGAATTGGTATAAATGCATTTTATCAAAGGGGGCATTTTGCGAAAGAGGTGAAATTGATTTGGATATATTAATAAATATTTCCCATTCTACAACAAAATGCATCCTTCCTTTTGAATAAAGTAGTAGATATATGCATAACTGTTCTTACCATTGTTTCCTGTACCACTGCATTGTACTTAAGTTTGCTGTATAACTGCTTTGAAACATTTCTTGAGTTTATATAAAACNATTTCCTGTATCACGGCATTGTACTTAAGTTTGCTGTATAACTGCTTTGAAACATTTCTTGAGTTTATATAAAACTCACAATAATGTATTTATTATATTTTTAATTATTTAATTATCAGCATACATATTTAAATACAACCACAATACAGAATAACAATACAATACGCATGCTATCTTATAAAGGTTATTCCAAATAGAATTTGAGGTGCTCTGCGCAGAGTTATGTTCCATTGGTTATAGGACCTACCGTAGAACAGAACTGAATTTAGAGAAATTTAAATATTTCAATTTCAACTGGTCAAGAGCAAATAATTTTCTAATATAATCCGACACTTTGCCAATCGCAGCTTTGTCATAAAACTTTTGATGACAGTGCTAATAATGCAATTTACAATACTTTATACCGCTGCGAGCACTTTCCGTATAAGGCATATTCAAAGTTCAGCTATGAGCCAATATGTTTATATCTTGCAAGACTATTTTCTGGCATATTGCAATTTTTATTCTTTTTTCAATAACTACGCCGCAGAAGAGTGTTGAATACGAAATGCATGCGTTTGCATATACAAATAAGGCACGTTGCATACGCTCACATCGTACAATGCCAACTTATGGCATTAACTAACACAAAGTGTGATAAACTATTTGAAACTTACGCATCATATTGCGCCAGCATCAGTCAACTGAACTTGCTACGTAACACACATAATGCACAAAACATACAAACCAGTGCAAATGTAGCAAGTCATATGAAGTGTTGAGGCATGGGTAACCTGCTGTTGCTTATACACCACGCAACGTGCAAACATTGCTCAAATATTTTAATAAAATTTTTGCACTCGTGCTCATGTTTATTTCATTCGAAAGTAAATAACAAAAATTCTTAAAATTCTACTTGTCTTGTTTGTTTATTACTTTATCCTTTCTTGTTGTTTTATTTTCTTTTTGTTTATTTATTTTATTTTATTTTATTTTATTTTTATTTTATTTATTTTTTTTTGCTATGCAAAAGTTGCTTTCATGTAATTTTTAATAATTCATGATTATTTTTGTCTGCAGTTCAAATAACTTTATGCATTTGCTTGGCTTTTGTATATGCTCGTATGTGTGCATATAAGTGAACTTTGCCCATTACACAAGCTAATGAGTTACGCTTCCTTTTCGTTTAAACACATTACAGCAATAATTACGTTACTGCCACTAAGCTCACTCAAGCTCATGGCGAATGTAATTTTATTTTTTTTTTTTGTTATGAAAATTTTTAAAATAATTTTATAATTTTGCATTTAGTTTTTGTTTTATAAAATATGGAAAAGTTTCAAGGCGCTACATGTAAAGTGGTGTAAATTGGCTTTGATGTTTACAAATTTGCAATATCATAAATTTTAATTTCTATTTGATTTTTGCACTACCAAAATAAAAAAAATATAAAAAATAAAAAACAATTATGGAAAACACGAAAATTCTTTTAGAATCTACATACTCAGTGCAGCCCCACTGACTATTTCCTTAAAATTTTCCAATTTGAAATACATTCTTTTAAACAAAAATGCATTCACCAGTGCCGCTATAAAGTAATTAATTTTACAGTTTTTTTTTATATTTTATTTCTTGACAGAAGCAAGTAACGGCGTGAACACATTCTAAACAAACATGCTGTCATGGCAGCAACTGTTTAGCTTACATGACGTATGAGTAATATTTATTTCGACCAAAATTTACAAAAGAAGTTTCCTTCATATGCGAAAAAAACTATAAATGCTAACTTTTTAAGACAAGGTATTAACATTTCGATTATTTGCGTATGTATACCACTGCGTATAAATGAAATTGAGTGCAAAGTGTTAAAACAAAAGCAGCTACTGTGAATAATATTCTAATTAAATATAAAGCAGCTCTTCTATAGCTTAAAGTTCTGCTTTTTATTACATATATCAAAATATTTATTTAATATATACATGCTTAAAAAATTTATTATATTTTGTGTATTGGACATACTTTTGATGTTCATCCAATCAGGCCCTTTTTGGTTCACAACACAGGCCTTTGGTTTATCGATAATAATTNATACATACATAAAATATCATTGAATTTTGTGAATTTTTCTGACAAAATTTGTACGAAACCACCTTTTCGAAATACAAAGGGTTACTGGACCTACCTTTGATATTAATTCAATCGTGATCATTTTAATACACTCATTGATAATAATTATGATCACTCGCTAATAAAAACATAACTGCACTGGAGATACCTCTGATTTTCATCCAATCTTGTCGATTTTAAATGTAAACATTGATAAAATTTTAAGTCATTCATTTCGCTGGAAAAAATTGCGTAAACCGTTTTTCGGACCACATAGGTGCAGTCGACGTACCTCTACTACTCGAATCATNTCTCATCGAATCATTATTATCAGTCAATACAGAAATTTCGTTGAATTTAAAATTTTTGTAGAAGAACTTCCTCTTTTCGCATAACATAGGCGCAATCGAGGTA
>JXOS01105293.1:0-11700 GCA_001015075.1 Cirrula hians
CCGATAGAATTTAGTAAATTTAATATTTTAAATAATACAAATTCATATTAATTCTTCAGATCATAATCATAACCATAATGTATTCGTCTCGTTATTAACATACAGATTATTTCTATAACGATAATTTGCCCTTCTGAGGTAGATTAATGCAATTTTTTGTTGTATTGAAAGGGTTTTATTTGTTATTTTATTTTAATTTCAACTTTGTGCAGATTATCTTAAACTTTCTTCAAAAAAAAAATATCAATTTCCCATAGCCCCATTTGACTCAACTTATGAGTGTCTACAAACGCTTGGTTAAGTTTTTTTTCTTTTCTAGAGAGCATTTGATATTAAGTATTTAAAAATTATTCGGCCCTTTTAACTCTTCAAATTTTACACAATAGGTCAACAGCAGAATATATACAGACTCCGATATATAATATTGTAAGAATTTTATTTTACGTTATTAAAGTTCATTGATATAAATAATATTGATAAGTAGTAACCTTTGCCTTTTATTCACTCGAAGTGAATAATGTTATGGCAATAACATAAAAACACTAAAATGCTGAATTTCAGAAGCATGTAATGAAGTATTTGGCTTTAATGCAAATTTCAATGAAATCTAGAGTATTTGGAGTATGGAAGGTACCAAAAATTAAAGACTTTTTTTTGCTCACATTTCGCAATGTTATGGCAATGGCTCAAAAATGCATTCATAAATAATTCCAATTGTATGCAAAGAGGTTTTTTACGGATTGCCTTAAATTCGGAAATAAACGACTTTTGGGAGGTACCCGAAATTCAAGACCGGTTTGGCTCATTCTTAAACTCGATCCTTGTTCTTACAAAATATGTTCAGAACCCGAATTTTATTCGGCTACCTCAAAATCTGTATTTACCATTTTTATTCCATGCATATGTCTCCCATAATCATATAGTCCCACACCTATAGTCCCAAGTTATAGTAAACTTTACGTAAAACCTTTAAAATAGTGAAAAGTAACTTTAAATTTGAAGCGAGCCATAGTCAAATTTACAGCGATATGAACTAAAATATGTTCTAAGTGGATTATTTGCATGAAAAACCATAATCTGTATGGACACAATAATGTTATTTTTCAAGAAAATCCTTGTATCACCCTGTGTTATGGCTAAGTGATATACATAAACGACTATCCAACACAGCAACCGTATTAAAATATTAAAAGTCACGTTAACTTGCTTTTAAATTTAATGTACACATTACATCGTTAAAGGCAGTTTCCAAGTTGACTATAGCCACGCGGCATAGTCTTTCTATGCATTACATCTTTGCATAAACCCATAATACCCCAAGTTTATGACTGGATGGGTATAACACCGAATGCCTGTTTGGCTATGTTATAGTCGGTTGTGATCGAATATATTTTTATATTGTTACTTTTCAGTTATAAATACTTTTTCGAAGTTTATCTACCTTTCGAACGCAATTACTCCTTACTATATGAAACTATTACATTTATTGATTATTATACTTTTTTTTATTGTTTTTCAAATTTCAGTAAACGTTTGTTCGCTTTATCGGTATTTAATGTGTCATTGTTGCTGTTTTATTTTATTTTTTTATGTAGTATGACGAATTACGAAATCCAACAACATTCATACACCAACAACCGAACTCAGCGTATCAACAATGCAATAAACACACGCACAGCTACAACAACGCCAAGTACTTATTTTTAAGAAATTCAGGGACCCAACCAAATATATAAATTAAAACAAAATACCAATTCACGCACTGGAAATTTAAAAACAAAAAAGACAATTATCTGCGAAATAAGTAATTACAATAAAAAAAGAAAATTGTAATGCAAAAGAGAAACACAACTTTCAAGGCAACTTGAGCAATGGGCTTAAGTAATTTAATTTCCAAACGGATACAATGGAGATTGCAACATATTCAAATTAAGGCTTAACAAAGAACATTGTAGATGGTAGTTAACAATTTAAATAACCAAGAATGAAAAGAATATAAACCCATTTAAATTAGACTATTAAATGCATACTTAGCTAAACAAGATCAATGACTAATTACAACAACAGCAACGAGAGTTAGTTAAAGAGTAAAATGCACATGCGCATGCGCAAGCGCATGCATACAATCAATCAATAGCAGCTTTACACCATGAAACAATTAAAGCAGCAACAACAAAGAGCATGCAAGTGTGCGCAAGTAACGGCAGCATAATGAACATGAAGCAGAAAAGGCAACAGCAGTGTGAAGAAAAAGTCATAAAATTTATCGTCGCTGTTCGAATGTATTTATTTTTTTTTGTTTTGCTTTTGGTAGTGATTGAAGGTCATTTTCGAAATTTTTATATGGATTTCAATAAGTTATTTTCCAAAATCAACAAAACTCTTTCGAATTTTGTCTGTTGTATGTTGTTATTGCTGGTGGTGTTATTGAAGCAATGCCTAATGACGTTGGGCCGTTTGCTTTGGTATGCAACTAGATGAATGGCTAGCTAGCCTAGTTGAGTTTGCTCTATTGAATAGTTAAAAAGTGCTAGCTGTTAAACTAATCATGGGCTTACTCAATACACCAAACAGATTGCACACACACGCACATGATGTGTGTGAAATTTATATGTTAATTTTGTATAATTTTTTTTTTCTTTCGTAAAATTTTTTTCAGCTTATAACCTTGAATTTCTACGTTTTTATTATCTTTTGTTTCATTTTAATTGACTATAGTTTCGTTTTAAGTTTGTGTTATTTTCGTGCCATTAATTATAAAAGAAAATTATTTACTCTTTTTTCACGCAGTTTTTTTATAAATTAACTCTATAACTTTTATTACATAAATTTTGAATTACATTAGGACCATGTAGCTGGGCTGGAATTTCAATCGATCCCGAATCCCGCTTGAAGAAGTGAAAACATGCTTTTAATCGTAAAACATACAATTTTGAAATAATTATGTTGAACCTTTTGCGTAAAACAGGTATAAATAATCACTTTTCTCTAAATTGGTGTACTGGGTAGTACAAGCTGTATCGAATCCAAAACGACGAATTCACTGTCAACCTAATTTTAGATTACATGAAGTTTCGGTGATATTTGTGGATTATTAAGAATTTTGAATTTAATTTCAATTTCTTTGAAACGAGAATGTTGATTGCAAATTTAATAATGAAATTTAATTGAATTATATTCTCTATTCGTCTCTATTCCTCTCTTTCGACGTTATACGAAGTAGTGGCATCGTGGGTTATTTCGCATTGGCTTCAGTTTTACTGAAAAATTCCAGTTTTATCTTAATTTGAAATATCATAAATTTCATTATAATTTGTACCACCTTTTGTATGAAATTCACAATATCCTTCACGTAAGATTACTGGATTTATGGAAGACATTTATCCGATTAAAACCAAATTTAAAATTCTATTAACATTTATCCAAAATTATTTGTATTAGATTAAGTTCAGATAACTTAATGCATTCCGTTATGTTTTTAATGGTGTACGGGTGGGAATGGTAGGATGATGTGCTCCTTCCATAACAGTCTATATTTTTGTACGTTTACGAACTGATATTAATCCAACAGCTATAAAGTCCTATTTTAGATAAAGCTGGATCTGGCAAAACCATATCGGACTTTTACCAATTTGTTTAGAAAAACACGAAATATAAATGAAAGTGAGTTATAATATTAATTTAAAAAAATGATTTAGAAACAAATTTAGAAAACCCAAAAAAATTTTAAAGCTTTACCATGAAAATCAAAATTTCAGCAGTTCTTTTTTCGAATTAACTATAATAAAAGAGGTGAAATCGAGTTTCAACAATGTGTTGTTGCTTTTGAAATTGTTGAATTTTGTTTTTTCGAAATGTGAAATAGCCTTCAAAAAATTAAATTAGTTTGTGTTGTTTCTTAATGTTGTTGCTTCGGTTGAATGTTACTTTTATAAGAAAAATGACTAAGAAAACAATTTTTTTTTTATTATATTTTTTTTAAAATTTTTTCCCCCTATACTATAATGTATAATTTTTGTATCTTTAAAGAATTTCAAAGTTTATTTCACTTTTGTTAAGCTTGCTATGTTAAAAACTGCGACTTGAATATAGACAGTGCACAAAACCTTGAGTTCGTTTGTTTGTTTTTGTTTTATGTATAACCTGTATGCGCGTAAAAGACTTTAAACAAAGAAAAAATAAATAACATGTTCAATGCTTTCTAGTCACTTAACCTTCTCGCATAAGGAAGAGAAAAATGTCTCATGCCATATTCAACCAGTATTTTAAATGCGCATTGGCTTGTTTTCTTGTTTGTATTAAATTCTTACTTACTTCTTCATTCTCTTACGTTATAAGTAAAAGTTAGTTCCTTTAGGAAAATAAGTTTCCCCAACATTGCAGAACATTTATCTCGTGATCATGATTTTAAAACAATTTTTTTCTTCTAATATGTCCGCCTTCAACCAAATTTGAGTGGATGCAAACATCAGGAATAATGAAATGGAACGGCGGACCGTACTTTTTCGGACTCAAAACTGGATTTTAAAAAACCTTTGACATTCGTTATTTTTAATCGTAAACATAGAGGTTATACGAAGACAATTTTTGACACGAAACACAGTAAGTCCATCATAATAAGCAAGAATGCATATTATTGGAATGAAAATTAAGAAAATATATGAATATCATGAAGAAAATTTATAAACTTTGGAAAAAGCTTGAAATTTTGCAAGATAATCAGAATTTGTCGGGAAACATTTCCTATACTTTTGAAAAAAAAAAAAATTACCGTCAGCTTAGGGCGACAGTGAGATACACGTCGCATCCAATTTGTAAAATACAGAAAGTTGCCAAAATGAACAGGATCCACTTGACATCCGAAATGATACAACATGGTTGTATTAGAGGTAATTCTAATTTTCATCCAATACTGCTCATTTTGGGAACACACATTGATCATATTAATGATCATTCAATAATTAGATTTCATTGAGCTTACGCAATGGTTCTGGTTAAATTTGGGTAAAACCCTCCTTTCGGGCCACATAGGTGCTTTGGAGGTTCGTCTGATTTTCATCCAAGCCTGCCCAATTATTTCGTTGAAGCTGATTAATTTTTAATTATATTCTTGCGTAATACCCTTTTTTACGACCATATGGCGGTATTGGAGGTACCACATCGGTGTACTGTAGGCTCTTCTGATTTTTATGCAATCACATTCATTTTGGAAACATGTTGAGATGATATGACTACCCACTTAATTTCATTATGGCTGTAGTAGAGTTGACACCCTAGGTTTGGGTAAACAGGTGTACTGCAGTTAACCGAAATATAGAATGGATCTTAACAAAATTCTTGCACGCCAAATTTTATTAATCTTGTTCAAGTCTTTGTTTATAGTTTTTCCTTACAGACTAACAGACGGTCGGACGGAAATGGATAGAACAATTCTCGTGGTGATACTGCTGATATTGGTATATATATGTAATAGGTTTTGCATCACTAATTCTATACACTTTAAAGCAAATTGAATGAAAACAATGTATGCCATAGCGAAGTCACTGTGCTTCGTCATCAGGATTAATTTTGTCTAGTAATAATAATAAATTTTCAACATTTAATAGTGATAATAATAAACTATTGGTATGCGGTATGAAAAGTCAAAAAAAAAAAAAAAAAAAAATATTATTGAATTTTTATTTATTACTTGACTGGACTTGAACTCCTGCCATCGGAAAGAAGAAATTATTGAAGAAAAAAAATATTATTGAATTTTTATTTATTTATTTATTTTTTTTNCTATACTGAAGTTCAACGGAATAATATAAAAATTCAATTTTTCAAACGTCAAAATAAAAATATTAACTTTTTTCTGTTTTCGCGCCTCGTATTTCAATGGATTTGAGAAGAAGCAGAAGCAGCGGTAAAAAAATAAGATTTTGAGTTCTGGGATGATAGTTCTATGGAGGGTATCTTAAATTATGGACCAATTCCCTCATTTTTGCAGACATACAAAATTTCAAAATTGTTTTAACTTCTTCTACAAATTTTGAACGGATTAGCAAAGAAGATGCCCCGAACTTATGAAATGAATTTACTCATTTAAATTAAAAAAAAAAATACCTTAAAGCCATCCAATCCTGAAATCCAAATTATTCAAATTGATCATTATCACAAATTGGCAAATAAACTTTTCTCGAATTTTTGAATATGCCTGTAAAGCATATTCCACACTTTAAGCAAACCTGCAATATCATAATTCTACAACTGTTCAGAATCAATAGTACAACAAGAACATAACAGAAGAAAACAACTCTTTCTCGAATTAAGAATTAAGCCTATCCTTCTATGTTTAATTAGCTATAAGATTCCTCGCAAATGCTAAACGACATAAAAGACTGAAGCAGTAATATCCACGCTGATTACGAGCTGGTCGCGAAACTTATTATCTATTCTTCAACATTTAAGAGCTTCTGTGATAAGAGATGAGACATACTGAATCAAAAATATTGTGTTAAATTGTGGGATAAATGCAAGAGCAGTTTGCCATGGAAAGCCATTACATTTAGATGATTTGTGTCATATCAGCTTGTTTCAAATGTATTTGCAATGTTTATTCTTATGAATATAAATTCTTTTTTAATAAACCTATAAATGGATTATTTCTTTATTAAACATTTCGTGAACGACAACGCAATCCATAAGAGCCTTAAATTTAACTTAATATAAAATAACGAACATTCTCTGCCAAAAATATCATTCATAGCAATATAAGCAACCTACACGCACGTCAGTGCCAGTTGCGCAAAAATGCGATCAGCTAGAAATTACACAGTAAACAAGTTTTATTTAATGAATGTGTCCAGAAACCATTGGTAAATTAAAACATTTTATTGCACTTAAGGAATGAAATATTAGATCACTAGATATATGCAGTCGCTTAATGCACCAAAACAAACAAACATACTGAATTCTTACATTCGCAGCAATATTATTTAGAAATTCTCTTCAGTTGCATACAGTAAATATTAGGAACATTTAACTAATTTTAATTTGATATACTCTGTGCCTTTATGTAATATTGCTTTGCACATATATAATTTTGTTTAGCGCAATTTAATGAATGAACGTGAACGTGCGCAATTGAGCAAACGCTTACAAGAAGTCGCACGCAATATTTTGATGACATTTATGCTTATTTAAAAAAGGAAATGGTGTTTTTTTTTTTTTTGCTTTGATGAAATTTAATTAAAACCAAAAAGAAAATGTAATAATGACAACTTCTTTTAGGACTATTTCAAAAAATTGTGCAAATAATGTATGCACATTTTAAAAGCTTACCTCTCTCATGTAAACAACGCTTCTAAGTACCGCCTCGTTCAATCAGCAAAATTAATTATTATTATTATCAATTAATCTTTTATTAATTTTATTGTTTGCCGAGTTTAAAAAATCTTCAATTTCCTCTGTTTATGGGTTTTGCTTTGGACGCCCTATTTGTTGGAAACGTCTTTTTGGCTATTAGTTTATTAGCTTGTTATTATTGTAATATCCAATTGGGCGCAGTTCTGTGTGTGTTGATGTTCATGTATTAGTATGCAATAAATTTATTTCGAAAAAGCGATCGCGGGCTGCGGCAGCACAACACAGTTTCACAGTCGCTTATTGTACATGTTTACAAACATGTGCAAGTATTGTAATTGTATGCCAATGCATATACGGTTGAATGTGTGTGTGTGTGTGTGTGTGTGTGTGTGTGTGTGTGTGTGTGTGTGTGTGTGTGTGTGTGTGTGTGTGTGTGTGTGTGTGTGGCTTTATGCACGAACTTATTATTTATTTACACAAATATTTCTTGTTTTCACTTTCAATATGAAATTGCATTGAACAAAAAAGAAAAAAAAAATAATCTTTCTTGCTTTTGCTTTGTATTACTCTACGCTATGTTTCGCTCTTTTCTATTTGTTTGCCGTTATCATTCAATAAATATTTTGTAATAATTCTTATTTGCATTAATGTATTATTGCATTTATTTGTATTTTCATTCTTGATGTTGTAATAAATTTTTGTAACTAGCACAATAGCACAAATATGCACATTTGTTGTCGTAAATGCGCGCAATAAATTTTTCCTGCAATTTATTGAATATTCCCATTGATGTTGAAGAACATTTATTTCTAGTACAATAATATGTTTTATTTATTTGATGTAATTTTATAATTTCGAAATTTCGTCACTCCAATATAAAACGTTACACATGAAAACAAATGTTTTAAACACCACACACACACTCTACTTTCAGTTCACATTTAATGATTAACAACAATTCGTCTCTTGCTTGTTGCTTGCTGGGTTGCTGACTGGCTGGCGAAAAACCTCGTTTTGTTTTTACTGTTGTAATTTTTTAATTTTTTCACTTCAAACTCAACTTCACTTTTTTCTCTTTATTTCGAAAATTTTTCTTCAGCTCATTTGTGCTGTTGTTTCTATACGAAAAAAGCTTTGTTGTTGCAATCTGATATATATTGCGAAATAATTTAAAGAGGCAAAAGCAACACAAAATGATCACATAAGAAAACTAACAAAAACTTTATTTTCGTTGTAGCCTTGTTTCAGTTTTTATTATTTTTTTTTTTCATTAAAATTTTTTCTAATATTTATATGCTAATTTTTTCTTTATTTCTTGGGCTACCGCNTTTATATGCTAATTTTTTCTTTATTTCTTGGGCTACCGCAACGTATTCGATCGCGAAACGTGTATTGAAAACTTAAACGAAATACTGAAACTTCCAATAACATAAAAACAAAACAAAAAACATACAAAAAAAAATTAAGTAATAACAACAAATTTATTGCTTTGCTGTTGCTGTAATAATCTTCAAAGTGAAAATCTCTTATTTCTTTCGCTGGTATGCTTCTGCTTCTGCGCTTATGCTTTAACCGAGCAAGTGTGCTTTGCTAACTATCATTGTGTACGTACTGAATTCACTTTGCCAACCGAATGCTCCGTATAGCCCAGCCAAACCATCAGACGTTAGTAGTTTTAAGCGAAGCTAGAGCTAGTAGTTGCTGCTGCTACTATTGCTGTTGATGTTGCTGCTTCTCAGTCACACAGTCAGTCACACCGTGAGACAGCCACACAGCCAGACATACAGCCAAACAGCGCACAAGCCATTCATTCAATCAACCAGCTAGCTGGCTTGGTTTTTTGCTTGATACGATTGCTAGCTGGCCCGTCCGTCGCAAGCACACACACACCAACGTGCATGCACTTCGCTTTGCTTAAGTCTCTTGAGTTTGCAACAAGCAGCGCACTACTTCGCAACCGTAAATAACCAATAACAGCAACAACACCAGCAGCATTACAATAACTGAGTGCAGCACTAATGAATTTTATTTGTACAACAAACGCCAACAACAAAAACAAACTGTAAAAAATACGCGCAACTCTCTCACAAAAACAATTCTACTGTCCCTTTCTTTTGCTTTGCTTGCACTTTATGTACAAAAAAAAGCTGCTTGTGCTTTTTGCCTTTGTTACTGGATTGTTGTATTTGTATGTCGTCATTGCTGTGAACGAGTTGGTTTTACTGTTTTGTTTTTGTTTTGCCATTTATTTTGTTGTTGGTAATAATAAAATTACGTACGCGTAGCGGCACCAGTCGCAGTCGCGGCCGCGCTGATGTTTTCTTTCTCTGCTATTTGCGGATTAATTCATTTGTTTTTGGTTTTGATTTCGTTTTTGTTTTCTGTTTGTTAAATGTAGTATACATGGCGTGTAAATTCATTTCGAACGATGACGAAGTATGAACAGCATTTTTTATGAAAAAGCAACATGAGCAACAGTGCTTTTTTAGCAGAAAACCTAAATTGCATTTCAACATACTTACTTCACTGTCTGTTTCGAATTGAAATTTAATTTACACAAAATAAAATACAAATACCAAAACCAGCGAAACCAAATACTTTTTGCCCATTTTTTATGTGTACGAAATTGAACAAAATCCAACACACACAAGCAAAACTGCTACGACTGCTAACGTGTGCGTTGCATGACATTTACTGCTGAAATAAGAAAGCTTTTATGCAGTGAGCGTGCGTGAAAGGTTTTTTCAAATGCGAAGGGATTACTTGAGTACAAAAAGAAAAATATTTTTTTTTTATTCACCGGACCATATGCTTACGTGTGATAATTGCGAAATGAATGCAAAAATAATTTCTTTCGAACGATAAAATGTATTTGATTATGAAGCATTAATGGCTAATTGCACAAAAGGATATTAATGGATTACCGAATGGCTTCAGCATGTATTTCGTGTTTTGGTATAGGCTTAAAATTTGCAATACACTTATTTTCGTTTATGGCATAGTAACAGCGATATTTTCGTGAAGTTCTTAACGGCAAAGTGTAACAATGTTCCGGCACGTCCAATATTCCAAGCACCTTCAAATACACCTGGATGGTAGAAATTTAAGAGTTTAATTCATATGCGTCGTAATTTCGATGAAACTGATAGTACAAACTCGTGTGCTAAATATGGCCGTGAGTTAATTGACTTGCTGATTGAATTAATATTTTGTTCTATTTTGTATTATATCTTCCCTTAATCTATTTGGTACGGATTTTTCAAATATGTTTTTATGCACTGTAGGTATTTTGCGCCATACCTCACGTATGACATTCGGCGATATTTTTTCTTTTTTTTTCCGTTTGATTTTTCCGAATCTGATTTTCAATAATGGCCAATAACTGTACTATGGGTTTTTGGTATAATCTATAGAATCCACATTTTTACATTATCAACCCAGTGCTTTGCGTCACCATGTTGATAAATAAAACGACCCGAAATCTACATTATCTCAGCAATAATATTTGCATTTGAATAACATGAGCGTGGTTCAGCGTTGTTTCGATAAACTCTATATCGCCAACTCTATTTGCACCGAAGGTATTGCATCTTCTTCCACTCTTCTACGAATATTTGTATATTTATCTGGTCCAGATATATTAAATTAAAATTAAATTTAATTTATTGTAAATTGCAAAGTAC
The DNA here is from genome assembly GCA_001015075.1 of Cirrula hians. Taxonomy (NCBI): domain Eukaryota; kingdom Metazoa; phylum Arthropoda; class Insecta; order Diptera; family Ephydridae; genus Cirrula; species Cirrula hians. Next base: position 11,031 of record JXOS01105293.1, read on the forward strand.
CGAATTCTTCGGTGCAACTTAGATGCTTTTTGACGAACTCAAACTTTTATTCGTCCCATGAAGCGATTGGACTAGGACTTTGCATCCCTTTACGTAGCATTTCGTCACCAACATTGGTTCCGTTAAATTCAGCAATTTTTCTGTTGTATTCCGGAGATATTTTAAGATTTTACTGCTTTTTTCTTAAATAAATAAATTAAATAAAATTAGGAAACAGACGATATATATATATTTCAGTCGTATAATTTCTTTCACAGATTTTTTATTAGAAAATGATTCTGATTGACCAGTTTCTATCGCAACTATAGATTTACAGGAAATGAACACAAAACACCTATAATTAGATGCACCCTTAATTATTTAATCAAAGTCCTCTTCCAACTACACCTAAATTTTATTGATTTATTGAATGAAGGATCTCAGAAACATCTGTAATCACAAAAAAAAAAAAATGGATTAAGCAATGTCCGGAGTCTTTTCGGACCCCGTAACATGAAAAACTTGGTTAATAATATTATATAATTCATATATTACAGCTTGGAGGCAAATCCTCATCTGTGTTGCAGTACCATCCACGTACCTCATCTGTGTTGCAGTACCATCTTCTTTGGCCCATCGTTTAAACAACGCTAAGACACTAAAAGCTTTGTTAACCATAAGATTTATATGT
>JXOS01105312.1:0-12451 GCA_001015075.1 Cirrula hians
AGATTTATGGAAAGACAACTCCTCCCTTTTGCACGATAATGCGCTGTCTCAAACGGCATTGACAATTCGTGAGCTTTTCACCAAAAAATCCACTCATATCGTTCCTCCACCGTCTTATTCATCTGACTTAGCTCTATGAGAGTTTTGGTTATGTCCCAAACTCAAAAGACCACTCCAAGGACACCGCATTGGATATATTAACATGAATCGCGATGCACCTTGAAGGCTATACCGGGAACCGACTTTTTGGCATGCTTCGAGGAATGGAAACAACGTTGGCATAAGTTCATTGTATCAGAAGGGGAATACTTTGAAGGGAATAAAATTTATTTGGGTGAATAAATAAAGATTTTTCATTTTATAGCTAAATTCACCTAAATCTTTATGAACACATATTTGATTATTATTCGTTTATTTATGGGTTTTAATTAGTTATCATTACCTATTTTGGTTCTAAGTTTAACTAGGTTATTTTAATTCATTTTGTATGAATGATCCTAACCCAGTCAAATATTTCAGATACGTTCAGTGCAAACTAGTACACCGCACTATGAAAAACTAATGGACTCTCTGATGGTTAATGATTCTCCCTGCGCCTCATTATGCAAACAAGTAAGAACGTTAAAGTTATACCTACCGTGAGATACGCGCCCTTTAAAATTGTAAAGTACAGAGAAGTTACAATACGGATTAAACATAAATCTTCGAATTAAAAGGTTTTCCGAAGGAACTTCTGAATTTCATACAATCCAACAAATTTTTTGTTACAAATATAGAATATGTTGTCGTCCACTGAATAATTAAATTCCGTTTATATCTAGCAATGTTTCTAGCTAGACTTGATTGGAACCCTCATTTCGGATCATATAACAGTACTGGACGTTCCCCTGATTTTCATCCAATCATGTCTCTTTTTGGTTCACGTATTCATTAAAATTCTTATTCACTCAATACGAAAATTTCGTAACATTAAAATAATACCTCTTCCTAATTCTGCATTAAATCCTCTATTGGGACCATAAAGTTGTACTGGACGTTCCTCTGATTTTCATTTAATGATTTCGATCTTTTGTACAATTATTGAAAATCGTTATGATCTGTCAATTATAAAATTTCGGTGAATTTTATTAATTTTCTAGCTAATTTCGCGAAAAATCATCTTTGCGGACCACATGGCTGTACCGGCGGTATCTGTAGTTTTTAACTAATCATGTCCATCACAAAATTTCGTTGATTTGAATTTATGATTCTCGCTAATTTTGCTAAGACCCTCCATTGAGACGACATCGGTGTACCGGAGGTACCAAACGGCTACTCAAATGGCTACAGTATGCTAAAGGCCTCAATTTCAGGTAAGGAGGTGCACTTAAGGTACCCGAAATAATGATCGGATCGCATCAAAATTCAACCTTCGATAAAACATTTTTCCAATGAAGACGTATGCCAAATTTTGATAATCTAGCTGAAGTCATTCTTTCTAATTTTTGCTTACTGCGAAACAGATGGCCGGAAATGGCTCGATTAATTCCATTGATGATGCTGATCATATCGGTATATATATATTAAGAGGCTTTCGATCATTCGTTCTGTTCTGTAACTAACCTATCCTCCAATTCAATATAAACTTTGACAATTTCATTGGCGACGTGTATAATAAGTAGTTAATGAATATTGTGAATTGAAAATTTAGAAATTTAACAGTAATAAATTTATTAGAAAAAATAACGCTTGCGAAGACGTACGTTTCGATGGTTACCAGGCATCTCATAAGTATGCCCGTATTTCATTATGAGCTAATAATACCGCCAAAATGCAGCGCAAACGCTCAACCTACTGCACCAAATTCGATGGTACACACTTAGCTTACTGCTAAATTAATCTGCTATGAATGACTACAACTACATTCCTACTAGTACTCAAACTGTTATTGCTAGTTTCCCCGCCCTTGTCTACCAATTCCTCAAATGATCTACCCAGTAATTTCAGTCTGGCGGACAGCTAAATAGTAGATGATCCGAAGTGACGACGTGTACTTTCGAACGTGCTTCGCCATGATTATATGCCCCGTGATGAGTTCAACTACTTTAATGTTGGTTTTATAAAGGCTAATGATGCTTTTGCTTCTCTTTATGCTACAGTTGTGTTGGCTGTTATGCACTTGTTGCAGTAGTGACGTGTGGGAGGCTAGAGTGTGCCGAGGTGCCCGGGATCAAGGTCACCAGTATCTGTAAATGTGGTTTATTAAGTTTTTTATTTTTCATAACAGACAATGCATTTTGCAAAAATATAATTGAAATATTCATTTATTTTATAAATAAGGAATTGCGAGACATTTGATTATTAATAGACAATTAAGTTATAATCATTTTGTTGGCTGTGGTCGAAACGTATCTATTATTCCTTAGACTCACTCAGTCCATTTTTGGAGAGCTAATTAAAAGGGTGCTACACTTTTAGAAAAAAAGTATCAAATGCTAACTACAAAAAACAGCCAAATAAGCTCAGATTTTTTCAGATATGCGAATTGCAGTCTATAATGAAGATACGGTGATTAAAAATATTTACATTAGTTATGAGCGCTTTGAAATGTTTGAATATCACTCTAAGGAACACAAAATCGAGGATTATATTTCTATGAAGCCATGTTTTAAAAATAGAAACGGATTTAAAAAAACAAATTAACAAAGTCTATGTAACAGAAAATTCAAGGAAGAAACAAAAATTGTAAGTAGAGTTCGGATAATTCAGAGAATCTTTCGACATGCATGTGTCATATATATGACCTTTATCGAAACTTATGTAAAAACCGGGGAAAATGTTTCATGTGTTATGGATGTTTCCAAATGTGTTTTGGCTAGTCATTTAAAAAATTTAAAAAATTCAGTATTTAATGGAGTATACTGGTATTTTCTTGTGGTGACGCTTATCATTTAAGTTTATATTTCAAGAGCTCTCTGGAGTCTCCTTCGATAAGTTAAAATTTTTTAATAAATTTAAAGCGCAAATTGTGTATTGAGTAACATTTGTACTCATCACAACTATATTTTTCTACTAAGACATACGGATAAACAGAAAATGTAAAATTGTGTATATGCAGTTCCAGTTCTGCCCACCAGGATGGCACACACTCCCAAATGAAGTTAAAATACAGGAAACTGTTTTTATATCCATTAGTCAAAGACTGGGGGCATCAGGTGTTTATAAAAAGTATGTAATGGATATAAATAATCATTTGTGACTATATGTTTTCATGGGGACATATTCATAAAATCTATAGTTAAGGCTAAATACCGATGTCCATGAGTTCGTCTGTCTGTGAGAACGATAACTTCAGTAAATTTTGAGACAGAATAATGAAATTTGGTTGGTGAAAATATTTTGTAAAAAGCTCAATGGAATTAGCCAGCGGACCAAACTGGTTAATAATATTGGGTTCCTCTCATAGAGCCATAAAGCCAAATTTTTCAATACATTGTACTGAAATTTGGCATGGAAGCAGTTTTAGGTTGTTGCCATAACATTGTTCAATTTGAGTAAAATTGGTCAATNGTTGATGCCATAACATTGTTCAATTTGAGTAAAATTGGTCAATAATTTCTGGTATATCCAATTGAACGTTGACTCCCGAATTCACAGAAGTAAGCATGACAGTGAAGTATTTGATTGCGCACTACCGAAATTTGGTATCGAAGTATTTTACTGCTTATGTCAAGACATTGACAGTTTGAGCAAAATCGGTCTATAACTACGGTGACCACCTATAGATAATCCGAAAGCTGGTATGGAATCTGTTTTTGACTAATGTAATTATTTTCCAGAATGTGAGGATAATCGGTCAATAACGGGTACCTCCCATAGCACTTTTACTCCCGATTTCACGGAAGTTAGTTTTAAAAGCGAGGTATTTCATTGCATGCTACTGAACTTTTTTGCTGATACTTTTTTACGTTATTGTCATAATATTCTATAATATAACTGAAATCACTCGCAACTTTTTCATATTTCGCATAGCCATTTTATCCCCGATTTAACTTAATTGAGAAAATGCCAGTTGTTTCATCAGATGTTACTGATTTGATATTTTTGTAATAATTTGATGTACTTATCAATTGAATGACTGATGAGTATTATATTGTCGGTTTTGACAGACTATTACATAGATCTTATCAGAATTGAATTATTCAAAATTACGTTACTGGTGTGCCATTTGTTTCAGCAAACAATTAAATTTTAACATCAAAAGCGGATGCCATTCTCCCAACTATCAGTGTATATGCTGTAGCAACACTTCTGTATCATCTCCATAGCGCTCATAGGTTTTACGGTTATGACGTCATGCATTCTGTGTTTGCCATTAATTGCTACACAACTTTCGCTTTCAGTTGGTCTGCTCTTTCTATAACAAACACAAACACAAAAGCTTGCAAATTCCAATGGCACTTAACAAATTTTAATGATTCAATATGTTTCTAATTAAATTGATTTGGGAATATAAGAATGCCAGGAATGTGTCCAACAAACCGCTCCAAATAAACGCTGCTACGAAACGGCCTATTTTCCTAATGATGCTGATCATATTGGTATATATTTCATAGTGCGCATAAGCTTTGTCGACTTTATGGTGGCTATAATTTTGGCTAATTTTCTGTTTTTTCAAATTAAGTTTCTGTCAGTTCATGACAGTTTTCTGCATGTTTTTAAACAGATCCGGCTCATTATTAGCACGTTGAATCTGTGGCATCTCAAGCACATATTTTTTTTTGTAATTGATATCACTTTGGAACTCTGTCATCCTGTCCTAGTCTGGTGTGTGGAGTTTTTCTGCACAGTAGGCCGTTAGCGCTGTTTTATTCTATTTGAGTTTTTTTTCTAAAATTGTTTTTTTGACCTTCAAGTCTTGTTATACATGTCGCCAAAGGAATTGGAAAAATGTATATTATTCTTGGTCATACTTTCGGAACACCGAGAACGAGAGAACGAAAACTTATCAAGTGTATACCGAAATGATCAGCATCACCACAGGAATCGATCTGGCCAAGCGCGTCGGTCCATCCGCAGACAAGAACTAGAAAGAAAGGCTTGGGCTAGATTTCCGAAATCTGTCATAAAGATTCCATGAAAAATTATTAAATCGAAGTTTGAATTTTATTCAGATCCGACCAATATTTTGGGTACCACCAGTGCACTCTAGCCGTAATAATTGAATTTGTAATTAGGTGGATTAAAATAGCATCTAAAGGTATTCCAAAAATGGGCATAATTGGGTAAAAATGAAATGTACAGCCAGTTCACCTTTGTGGTCCCATTCGGGGGCTCAAAGCAAATTTGCCACAGCCATCAATAAAATTGAACGATACTCTTTAAATAGGGCAACATAAATAAAAAATATACATGTTTGGATGAAAATCAAAGGAACCTCCTATACACCTATGTCGTCCGAAACTAAGGTTCTTAGCAAAGAAACAATGATCAATTTCAACGGAAATTCATTATTGAGTGGAAGGAAATATAATCAATGTTTGTAACAAAAATGGGCTTCTTTTCATGAAAATCTGAGGTTTTAATTGCACGAACAGTGTTTTATTCATATTTTGACTTTTCTGTACTTGCCAATTTGAAAGTGACGTGCATCGCAGTGTCTTAGCCGACTTAATTGGTGTTACTAGATTTTAATTTGTTCCTTGTTGTCCTTAGCTCTTGTTTTCCTCACTTTACGCTGTATAGCTATTGCATCTTATTCTGTTTAGTGTATTATGCTACTCCTTGTCTTATCTTAATTATTATGAGCAATTTATTTATTTTATTGTTTTGCCATTAAAAGCTAGATGTTATATTGTTGAAATATCTTTTAATTAGTTTGTTAAGTGTGTGTTTTTGGAAACAGCTAATGCTAAGTGTATTATATTCATATTTCAGTACTATGGTTATATAATTACTTGCTGTATTTATGATTACATTTTTATGATGCTGCGAGTGGATGACTTTTATATTATTTTAATAAATTGAACTATTGGGTTGTCCGAAAAGAACTTAGCATATTCGCGCATAGATGGGTCTGGTACTTTTAAATGACTTCTGTCAATGCCAGGATTATTTAATTTTGACATTTTTTAACTGTCACCTGAAACTTGCTTTACAAAAAAATTGCGCGTCGTTCTGTTAACAATTGTGTGTTTAGCATCAGTTTTAATTTGGAAGAAATGGACCACTTTCGACATATTTTGTAAATTTATTTTCATAGTGGAAGAAATAAAACACAAGCTGCTATGTGTTATGTGATAGTACTTAGAATAAGGAAAATGTTGGAATTGGTTGGCAAATTCCGTTCGGGACATTTTTCACGCAAAGAAGAACCACATTTAGGTCGGCCAAGTGAAGTCGTTGATGCCGATATCAAGGCTTTATTCGAAAGGGATCGTCATGTAATTATAAGTGAGATGGAGTGAAATATACCAAAATCATCGTTGATGATCATATAAGGCGTCTAGAATTCGAAAAATAACTTGATATTTGGGTAATATATGAATTGAATGAAATCTATTTAACAAGGCGTATAAATGAATTTGATTTGCATTGCGTTTACAATGAATTCGATCGGTTTTTGAAGCGAATCATCACTAGTGATACAAAATGGAACGTTTACAATAACATCAGTCGAAAACGATTATGGTCCAAGTATAATGAATGAAAGAAAAGCCACTTCAACGGCGAATATTCACGAAAGGAAGGCTTTGGTGTCAGTTTCGTGGGATTGCAAGAGTGGAACATATTTTGAATTCCTTCCATGGAAAGAAACGATGAATTTAGATGTCTACAGTCTACAACTGGATAAATAGACTGCAGTAATCAACGAAAAACGTCAAGAATTGGTAAATGGTGTAATTTTTCATCATTATAACGCTTGACCACACACATGTTTAATCACTCACAAAAAATTATTGGAGGTTGTTTGGGGAGTGCTATTGCATCCACCATATAGCCCTGACCTTGTTCCACCAGATAACCATATATTTCAAGCTTTGCCGAAGCCTTTGGATGGTAAAACTTTCGATAGGGAAAAGACTATAAATTCGCAATCGGATCAATTTTATGCTGATAAAAAGCAGAAGTTCTACGAGCGGGGTATAATAAAGTTGCCTAGAAGATGGGAAAGTGTCGTCGATGAAAATGAAAAATATATCATTGTTTAATGTTCATTCTTTATGAATTTATCACATTTCCATGAAATGTCACTTACTTCTTATCCACTTCTTTTTAGGCTCAACTTTTATCTGAATTAGCCATTATTAAAGTTTTAGCGATGCGGTGTATTCATGTTTCCCCTTTCTATTTAATTCTGCCCAATAATGTTTAGCTATTTATTTATTTATTTTTTTTTCCTCTAGGGGCAAATCTCATTTGCTCAATTAAAAAAGTTTTTTCTTTGCTAATTAAATAAACAACTTTGCTTTGTTCCGTGAACCTGAATGAACATGGATGGGGTTAGCACTGCCGATAAATTTCTGGGAGGTGTGGATGCAATTTCAGCGCTTACCTTAGCAGAAGCAGTATTTGCTGTGGTAAATATATGAACATATAATTTGGTTAAGGTGACCACCGTGTTAACAATCAAGTGATTGTAACTTCGCAAGCATTACTGCTGATTTTTTTTTTTTTGCATTTTTTGTTTTTAGTTAAAATAAGGATTTCTGCCATCTCAACAGCTGATGTGTCTATTGCACCTGTAGTTTAACCACCCTTTGCCTAAGCAGTTGAAGCGTTCGTTGAAGTAGTGACATGTACAAATAATTTGGTTAAACGGCCCGCTGTTTTAACAATCAATTGGGTTGCAAGTCATTGCGTGCTATATCTGCTTTTATTGCACTAGCAAAATCTTGGGAAGGATCTGCGGTCGACAAAGTGTTCATAGCGGTTGTTTGTGTTCGGCCTGAAATATTGAATACAAGATCATACAATTTTGAATCACGTACGCATTTCGCAGACGCGAAATAATTTGGTGATTCCCAGAGCAAACATAACTAAAAGGCTTGCCATATTTTTTCAACAACTAAACGAACAACTAACTCATGCAAATATGTACAGTGGGNTGGCTTGCCATATTTTTTCAACAACTAAACTAACAACTAACTCATGCAAATATGTACAGTGGGATTTGGTCCGGACATACAAACATAGCGCAACACAATGAGCTTGGTACGCAAAGTGCTTTTATTTATTATTAAATATTTAACAAACAAACAAATATTAATTAATTTTTTTAATAGTGAGTAGCAATAAACGAGATGTGAGCTCATGTGCGTAGCTAATAGTCGACGCGGAAAATTCATTCACCTTTTGATGTTATGCCAATAGCTGTCCCATGTGCTCGTGGATATTGAGCAAAAATTTATGATTGTTGTATGTCATATATTTGCACTGCTAATAGTACAACAATGACAACAACAACATTCAATATTAATGAAATCACAACGATTGCTTCCTAAAAAATGTTTGACATAAACATAAAGTAAAGCAACAACAACAACCACCAGAATTCGAAGAGCCACAAACAAAAAACTACAACAATAACTACAACAAGCTGTTAAATTACCGCGCATTTGAGTTCGTACATACAGATTATTAATTTTTGGCAAGACATCAATAAACAGTATGACTGCTGGCGGCGGGCTGCTTCAGGGGGTGAGCCATCAAATGAAAGAACGACAACTTGTCGCATTGGAACATGGACAAACACAAATTGCTATTTAATTATTATAAAAACAACAACATCCATTTATTAAATATGTTGTTATACGATGTGTAATCAATTGTGGAGCATAGTGCCGCAATAGATTGCGGTGAACTTGAGCAGTGCGAATTTGAAGCTCAAGTTGCAGACACTTCATGTGAGGTCTCGGTCAAGCTGCAGACATGACAGATGCTGTGTAATACGCTTTCAATATTAACGTCAGTTATATGATTATTAGAAGGACGTCAAAAGGAGAAACCAATGCGAATAGCTAAAACCGAATCGTTGAAAAATAATTAATTGGTTAGTAGAGTTAAGTTACAAAACGTTTGGTAGTCTTATATTCTTGTATACATGTTTGTGTTCTACCGAATTTCATACACACCGTTCTGTGAAAAATCTTTTTCTCACCGTTAGTTATTTAATTATGTTTTTCATTTAACGCCTTATTACACACGTTGCAAATGGGTCTTGGTCATGTGTTTGTAACACTAAGAACGGTTCACCGGGAAAAAAGCATAATATTAACCGTTATCATAGGCATGACTACAGAATAGCATCAATACTTGTCTGTCATGCGAAAGCGGTTCGTGCGTGCAGTCAAACAAATTAATTTTTTGTAAAACTCATTCTTTACAAAAAGGCGATATTATGGAGTTGTGCAAAATGTGTAATACATGCAAATAATGATTTGGGACAATATGTTTCTTCGAGATGCATTCATTGAATCAAAAAAGACTATTAAATACGGGTGCCCGTCTGTGTATTCTCCAAGCAGTTATGTAAATCTCTTGAATGGGCAAAATAGGCAAATAAAAAAATGTTTTTTCCCGAAAAATAAATTAAATTCAATGAAATTTTATAATTGAGTAATAATAATTAATATCGATGCGTGAACCTCGAGATTTTCCCAGAATTGAATGAAGATGTTATAATAACCACAATTTAAATTGAATTATAACATTTTTAGTGGAATTAAGTCAGCTCGAATTGGTACCTCCATCACAATAATTCACATGCAATTAAACCCGAATAGCTATTGTAGCCTTGAAAGTAGTATTGTAGCAATGCCCATAATATGCCTCTACACAAAATTTCAGTTGCATTTAGTGAAATGCTTATCTCTGGCAATGAAATTTATAGAGCGATTTTGCCCATTAACGAAATTCACATTAGTTTTTAAGAAATATGTGGAGAAACAGAATTTCATGTATCCACCTCAAAATTTTGTATATATCGAGGTCACTGATAGACGGTGAATATCGCTCAATCGATTTTTTTTCTTTTTATACACGTCGCCATTGAAATTGGCTTAGTGTATATTGTTGTTGGTCCTAGTTTTGTAACACCTAGATCGAGCGATTGGAAACCTAATATAATATATGCCAATATAATCAGAATTCGATATATTGATGTCCGTCCGCCTGTCCGTATCTTCGTCCGTCCGTCTGTCCGCCTGTCTCGTATTTAATTCTAGAGAGAACGTGTTGTGCTATAATTCGAAAATTCAGCACACATAATTTATGGAAAAATGTTAGATCTTTGTTTGAACTTGGACCAGTTCCGACCAATATTTTGGGCACACCCAGTACACGTATTTACTCCAAATTAGCGCTTGTGCATCTTTCAGAGTCGAATTTTTGCAATGAAATTTTTGAATTAGATTAATTATCATACCATCTAATCGTACTCCAAAAATGGGCATGATTGCATGAAAATTTATGACACCTCCAGTACACCTATGTGGTCCGAAAAGAAGGTTTTAAGCCAAATGAAAAACAATCAGGTAAATTCGACCAAGTACATTTTTGAGTGATTATAATTACGAATAATGTGTGTATCCAACATGGGAAAGTTTGGATCAAAATTGGAGGTACCTCAAGTACACCTTTGTGGTCCGAAACGAGGGTTTTAAGCAAATTTTTTTTCCCGAAAAATAAATTAAATTCAATGAAATTTTATAATTGAGTAATAATAATTAATATCGATGCGTGAACCAAAAAGGGAAATGTTCGGATGAAAATCAGAGATATCTCCAACTTCATTATTGGGATTTCTCTGAGTTTAACAATATGCGGGGACGTGTATCTCAGTGCCGGCCTTAGCATACTGTAATTTCCTTACATGGTTTTTTATTCTATACACATGTATCGAAGCAACATATAAACGGACATAACTATTTGAAATATATAATTTGCAGGAACGTAGATGAGAACCATAAGCACCTTCAGCCAAAAAGACGGATTTAAGCAAGGCAAGTCACAATCAGCAATTGCATTACACGCACATTCATAATTTTGTTCACTTATTATTAGAAATGCATATATTAAAGAATTGGCATGATTGGGTAAAAATTTAATGTACGTCCAATACACACACGAGGTTTAAAAATAAGGTTTTCTTTTAATAAGAAAATATTTTTATACACGTCGCAAATGAAATTGGCTTAGTGCATATTGTTTTTGTAACTCCCAGAACGAGCGAGAGCATTTTGGAAACGACATGGATCCAACTGTAACATTCTCACATTGTTTCCAATATTTTCAGATAGACCTAATGAACTGCTGTTTATTTCGATTTCGAAACAGAGCCTTTTGCCGTTATTTTTCAATTCTGACCTTAAAATGTTTCACCGAAAATTTGACAATTTTTAAACAGAGAATTTTTTTTATTTACAAAAATTAAAATTAACATTTAATTGAAGTATTTGACGCAGTGTACCAATGGTTCAGACTATTTGCCAAAATAATGAATATATCAATGATGGATTTTTTTTCCGACAAGTGATCTGTTCGACTAATCGATGAAATTGATACTGAGTTCCACTGGACCAGCATGCGTGGTATTGTGAAAGCGATCGTTCAAAAATACTATTGTGACTAATATCTTCATTACTGTGAACATTTTTTTGTTTACGAATTTTTGGTTTCCAGAGACAATAATGCTAGAAATGAATTATTAACCAGAGGCACATCTAATATTTGTTGTGCTCTGGGATTGTAATATACTAATTTTCCCGAATATTGCCCTTTACAATTTTTTATTTATACTCGAATTTGATTTTTATTAAAAGTACATTAAATTCTGAACAAAAAATATTAAGAGAAAAACAACTGAAAACTTGAATTGTTTTTTACATATTAATTGAAAAATTTTTGTTTATACACGTCGCCAATGAAATTGTTAAAGTGTATAATAGCTTTGACGGTACGTTTGTAACACCCAGAACGAGTGATCGGGTCGATATTGAAGCTCATAATACGAATTTTTAGTTGACTGATGGAGTGGTCNTCGATATTGAAGCTCATAATACGAATTTTTAGTTGACTGATGGAGTGGTCGACCTTCGCCGATGTTCGAATGTCGATTTGAACTCAAAATAGGGGCCTAAATATACAAGCCAACTGTAAATCTATAATTTCTTATATATCAATTTAATAAAATTACAATCCTATTCAAATTTTATTGAGTTTATATTATTTAAGGTTTTTTATGTTTGTTGCGCATGAAGAGTGTACTCCTCGTTGGCTATTTGTATTGCGATTTTCCAATTATGCATGAGGCACTTCGGGTGCAAGGTCGGGTGCGAAGCCTACCCAAACTGCAATTTGTTTTGCTACAACTGGTGGCTAGGTTTCACACAGACTATGCTCCTCACTAATAACCCGAGCAACGATATAAAAATCAGACTGTGTGAGTTGAGAAACGTAACGCATACAGTCT
>JXOS01105673.1:0-11251 GCA_001015075.1 Cirrula hians
ACCGAATTTCATTACTCTAGCTCAAAAATACGATATCCATAATTGTTGATTTTTATAATGAAAAACCAAATCTTTTAACAATACCAAATTTCAGAAACTTGCCGTGAAACAACTAATATTTACTGATTGAAGTTAAATTCGGGATACTTCTATGAGATGTACCTGAAATTATAGACCGATTTTCCTCATATTATGAAATACCCGGCTTCCTAACAAATTTCGGTGAAATCGATTATTGCTACAATTATCTTATACTACAGCAATAACCGAAAAATGCTTCCATACCAAATTTCAGAACAACATGATGAAGAACCTGGCTTTTATCCGAATTTCCCAGAAATCGAGAGAATATTTCTGGGGGTACCAGAAGATATTAACTTATTTCGCTCAAATTGTCTAGTGACCCAAAATAGCAACTACCCAAAAAAGTTTCCATACCACATTTCAGCGGCATGCCATGATATTCATGGCTTTTAAGCTAATTTACGTGATATTGGGAGTAAATGCCGTATGAAAAGTATCCAAAGTTATATACCGCTTTCGATAAAAATAATACACTGTGATAAAAACCGAAAGTCCTTCTGTAGCAATTTTCAGTAGCTTGCGAAAAAAAATATGACTATTTACGTTATATAGTGAAAACCCGAAGTTTTGCACCCATTTGCCTGTTCAAGAAATGGACAACACTTTTTAAAAAATCTGTACTGAAACCAAATTTAATTAATTTATCTTATTAACTACTCAAGTTGTCGAGATCACAGAGCGATGGATATCTTTTAATCATAGTTTTTGATTCATTCTACTCTTATGTCACTAAAAAACCTATTGTCCCGTTGACTGTTGGGTTTTAAAAAATTTTTGTTTGGCGTATTCGGCTTAAAGCTCATATTTTGAGGTTACCTATTTTTATTCTGGAAGATAGGTTATTTAAATAATAGAATTCAAAAATTGTATGAAATTTTAATTAAGTTTCCAAATGAATAGTCATAAATTAGGTAATTTGCAATGAATATATATGAATAAAGAGGCACTCGAAAGTTGAGATGAGAACCATATTGCAACTAGGATCTATAATTTGAGAATTCTTTTTGGTTTTGTTTATGGATACACGGATATACATGGTTATACATCTGTTTGTACGGTAATGCTGAATATATCGGACTATATTTCGGTACGTCCTTCTTAAGTCTTTAACATTAGCCCAATTACATCACTTAGGCCATAAAACTATTCAACTTTGTTCTACCATAGCATATATATCCTTTATTATTTAAATATATACATATTACTATGGCTATTAACTATTTTTAGAGTTGATTCAATTAATTAAAATTACTTTCTAAAAATACAGAAAATCGGAAAATTTGTATGCAAATATTTGTAATTGTTATTCCGATACATTTCAGATTAAATAAGATTACGAACTACATCAATCTAATATTATATGTCAGAGTATGTTTGTCTCTTACCGTCGCCATAACTTAGTAAATATTCAATTTTTTCATTGAACGATCATAAAGTTCTTATCTTATATCTTTTGTAAGCCTTGAAGTAGGTCTTTTCCAAATGGAATAATCGCGTTCAAGTAAACATTCCCTTTAAGTTTCTAAACAGAAGAACAAAAGTATATAAGAATTCAGTTCACTGCGTTTGACAGGCTGTAGATTAGTGTCTGGAGCGTACTTGGCTATGTTGCATGCATAGAAATATATTTTCGAAAATTATGCCTCTTTTACAGAGGCATTTAGCTGACACAATTTTTTTTTCGATTTTGATCAACTGTGCACGCTCTGCTTCATGTCCAACGCATTTTTTTTTAAATCTTAAGATTCTCAGTTCCTTCAATCAACTTTTCTTAAAGCTAATTAAAAAATTATTTTTCAGGCTTTTGTGTTATTGTGAAGAAGCGTTGATTAATTTTTTGTTTGGTTGCTCTGACATCTGTCAAACATCTTTATTACACATCAAATCATTAAACAAACAATACCATATTTTTTGTCATGTTAATAATGTTGAGTTTTGTATCAGAAAATAATGATTTCTGGAAGACTGTCAAGCGATATGGTAATCATGTTCAGTCAAAAGCTTCTAACAAATGATNAGACTGTCTGGAAGACTGTCAAGCGAAGACTGTCATGTTCAGTCAAAAGCTTCTAACAAATGATNTATGGTAATCATGTTCAGTCAAAAGCTTCTAACAAATGATGCTTGCAACATTTAAGCGATAATAACGTGAAAGAGCACCAAAAAAGTTAAAACCCACTGAATTGCACACAATATTACATGAAGGTGAAACTTTTTGTCAAAACCAATTTGCAGAAATGTTGCACAACTATGAATTTCTAACAGTTTTAAACCTATGGAAAGCATCCAAGAGTCTAGAAAATTGGTGCCACATTATTTGAATGCAAGATATTTGGGAACCTGAATAAAAGGCTTCTGANGTGGATATTTGGGAACCTGAATAAAAGGCTTCTGAAATTTTACTGGAAAGACAGGATAGAAACCTGGCATTGCATTGCATTTGTTCCTGGCGATGAAAAAGGGATTTATATGCCGAATCCTTAACGGAAAAACTTATGGTTTAATCAGGAACAACCACCAACTTCGACTACAAAACAAGATTGCAATAGAAAATAAGTTTTGCATTGAATTTTCTTGGCAATTAAAAATTGATTTATTATCAGAATCAGATGGTAAAACGATCTGACAATGCAATGTGTCCGATGGAACACGCGTGTACCGCGAACCTAGTAAAATCATTAATACAATTCGCCACCGACGACAAATTACCAATTTAGACAATGTATTGATAGAAAATGATCAGAATGGGCTAAAAGACACGGCAACATAAAGAAAAACTAGTTGAGGATACGATCAAAGCATAAGGCTGCGAGCTGTTACCCTAGCCTTCTATTCACTAGATTTGGCTCCATCCGACCCTTTTTTTGCCATCGATGAGACACGTGTTGGCTGTGCAGTACTCCGATTCAAAACAGGATGTCGATAATTGGGTAAATAATTGGTTTGCTTCATAAGACCAAGCATGAAATATACAAATTGCGTGAACGATTGAAAAAATGTCTAGGTAGCAATGGAAGGTACATCTGCTACAATTCAAGTAACTACATACTTTGGTAAATCTTAGTATCCGCATCAGATTCCCCTTTTATTTACTTATATTGTGTTTATCAGTTAAAAAGACAAAGTATGTAATGCATAGACATTATCCAAGACATATGCATAGATTGAGCGGTGTCAGTCTGCCCGGTAATCTGTTACATCAATAACTTGAAAAGTTTCAGTGTTAGACGGATGGAATTTTGCAGTTGGCTGTATTTCAAAAAAAGTAAGAGCCATTTCGTGATCAGGCAAAATTTATCATTAACTTTGTGTCCTTGCTAAAGAATGTTTAATCTCCATTTCACGCAAACGGTAAAATAGCCGGGCGTTTCAACGCATGCTAATGAAATTTGGTAGAAACCATTTATGTAATGGTTAAATCATGGGTAATTACTGGAACTTAATATGGCTGCAAAATTTTTATGATTGTATAAAATGAATGACTAATAGGTAATATGAAGTAGGTTTGAACCGAATATTACATATAACGCGTTTAAATGGATTTAGTTCAATAAACTTGTAATGCCATTTGATATACCATTTTTTGGGAAACGATAAAGGTTGCTGTCAGTTTGCTTGCACTTTTAAGTCAAACAAGCCTGTCGATTTAATCGATTTTGTTTTATAAAAAGTATTGTTAATAAAAAATGTGAACTTAAGCATCATTATATATTCATTTAATGCATTTAATGACAGGTTTTATATAATATAATTTTAACTTGAATAAAAAGTACTACAAAAAATTTCATATATTTATATATCAAATATTTGTTATTTATTTAAAAGCATAATTGTATACATAAGTTTAATTAACCCATACTTTCGTTGTTAAAAATAAAGAAAATTTTCAAAAACTCTATTGATGATGACATTTAACTTTATGCAGTTGTTCCAGTTTATTTCAGATCATAACTTTTTTTTTCATTTTGATTCTTTTGGTATTTATTCGTTTTTGGCTTGGTCCATTTTAAACTTATTATAATATAAATATATGTTGTATATTATCGATTAAATAGAAAATCCATTAAAAGTATGAACTAAAATGATAATAAAATCAATATTATATATTCTTTAATTAATCGCTTATACTGGAATGGTCTTTAATATATCTAGAATTACGTTGGCGACTGACTGAAACAATGTGTTTAACAGCTATTTATGCACAATTAAGAAGCTTGGCAATAAAAGCACTTAATTAAATTTAGCCACAGCAAAGAATATTTTTTGAGCACATTTACATATTAAATAATATTAAACAAACTTTTTTTTTGTTACAAATTGATGAAGACTAACGGTTATACCATTGTTGAGCTTTAAAATAATTTTTGGTTCAATGGCTTAATTTAAATCAATCAGCTTTATTGTGCCCATTAGGCTGATTTAACATAATGACATTGATTATAGAGAAGGCACTACATTTCATACTACAACTTGTAGTCATGTTTATGAGCCAATCGATGGTAACCCGCATCTTCTAAATAAAACACACCAATACTCATAATTATTTAACAGCTGCCGATACTTAACTTATTGCTCAAGCAATTTGGCAGTGTTTATTGTTCGGCGACGTGCTTACATGTTAGGTTTAACTCGAATAAATTTAGAACAAAATAATATGCTTATTCATTGATGAGTTCCTTAGCATCTATTAATTTGAATAAAATCGCCAGTTTAAGGCAATAAAATGAGAATACTCTTCCTATAATATACATAATGTCCATAGCGTTGTTCTGTTATTTGCCTGTTTTACTCAGATTAAATTGTTTGTTGATCTGTTGTAATTCTGAGAATTAATATTTTATTATTAGGAACACTTGCGTGAGCATTGGCGTAATATAAGGAACAATTTCAGTCTAACGGCGAACAACAAATTTTGTGGCACCTGTAAAGGTTACCCAAGTCGTATGATTGCTATTTGTTTATGTGTTTTTTTTTTTAAGTCCTGATCCGTCTTCCTTTTCAATGATTTAAATGCTAGTTTGCGGAATACTTACAAGTATTATTTGTTATAATGTTTTTAATAAATAGTATATTTTAATAATTTATTTATTACATCATAACATAAAATTAATTTAAAAAAAAAAATTTAAGTATGTAACTTAGGCCGATAGTCTGATTCACGTCGCCTGAGAATATTTTCGTGACTATAAGATTGTTTCCAATTCCTGTTCTTTCTTCTTCATTTCATTTTATCTGCGTTATCTTAATTACTGATTTTCTTTGACTTTTTTATTTTTCAATATCATTGCGATTGCAAAATTCCTGTTCTTTCTTCTTCATTTCATTTTATCTGCGTTATCTTAATTACTGATTTTCTTTGACTTTTTTATTTTTCAATATCATTGCGATTGCAAAATTCCTGTTCTTTCTTCTTCATTTCATTTTATCTGCGTTATCTTAATTACTGATTTTCTTTGACTTTTTTATTTTTCAATATCATTGCGATTGCAAAAACCTTTACATTACTTTCTTAATCGAATTTGTAATATCTTTTAATCTAAATTTCAAATCTTCATTGGCATATTTTTATGAGGTGAATGATTATATAGCTAGAGTATTCGTATTTCGCTATCCGAAGTATGTTATCAAAAGCCAGGTCACGTTGCTGAAAGGATGAAATTGATTCAGAACGGGTAACTATTAATTAATTATTTTTTCTCCCTGAATACTCAGTTGCATGCGATTTCAACGTATCCTATTCATTGCAAGTCAAAGTACAGATCCGTAACTTAGACATTCTCAGATCCTCACAGGACATCAATGTCATAAACCTTATACTTCCGAATTCAGAGAAAATCTGTGTGGTATACTGTTGATCACAAAAAATACTTATTGCTTGCTAGTGAGAAAAATCTCTCTTAAATTGTAACTCTTACACTTTTTACCCGCGAAATGTGTTTTAAGCAATTTTTTCAACAACAAAGCAAAATAAAGTCATCTTTGTAGCATTTGGCACAAACTCAAATCAATTTAAAGCGTTGGGATCTCTAGCAGAAGTCTTCCAAATGTTTCATTTCAGATTTTTTTTTTCTTTGGAAATAATGGAAATTCCATACATAAGAATATCTAAGAAGCATTGCATTTTGAAATATAAATGATAACGGTGGATAAGTTCAGGTAAATCTATTGTACTTTTCGGACTTAATTTCATTACAACATGATGAGACACACCACTGGCATTCGCAATATAATGGTTGTTTTGTTAACATAATGAAATAAGGTTCACAAATGAAAATATTGAAAAACCTTCCCGAAATATAGGTTGATTCTTAAACGAATCAAACTTTGATCTTAAATTTTTCCCTAAAAATTTGATTAATATTGCTCAGTCCTTTCTTGTTTGTCTTTCTTGTTTTTGCATACAGGTGTCGTAACGCTGATCATATCGGTATATATTTTGGTAGGTAACTGATCACTCGTTCTGGGTTTTACAAACGTACCATCACAACGAATATGCATATCGCCAATTTAATTGATTCAAAAATGCAAGGCTAGTGAGTGGTAGTAACAGTGTAGGAATTATCTTTGATTTTTTGTGTATTTATAAATCAATTAAATTGTTAATTGTATAAATTCCCGTTGCAAAGTTAACTGCCAATAGATTGCTCTGAAATTCAAATGTTTTTCGGTGTTAAATTTTAAAATGTCATCTGATTCTGAAAGTGGCATTATCGATCGTTTCTTTGACCTCAGTGCGTCTTCGCCAATAAATGTATGTCAGATGTGCAGTCAGTCACTGTAAGTGTAAATGATCTACAAACCATTGACTGCTAATTGAATAGAGTACTAGGAATTCAGTATTGTTAGGCATAATTTGGTAAGCAATAATTCATTCTTTCGTCTGCAACAAAGCCAACAAGTATATTAGCCTAATTGGTTTACTTACTCGGATGAAATTAGCAGCTACATGTAAAAATCAATATTTCTACTGCCGCCAATTAACACAGTTTGCATATACGCCTGTTTGCTAAATGTTATTTTTTGAAATTCAAACATTCAATCACGTCAACTGGTTGTATTTATGTGCAATGCGTTTAATGTATTTCCAAACTCTAGGAATTAGGCACAATTAAATTTTATTGTGCAATTTTGTATTTATTTGCACATTAAATCAATCAACTTGTTGTTGTATATCAACAACAACTGGCAGCTGCTGCGATTGGGACTTTATGAAGTTAACTGCTTTTCTTGACATAATAATTATTTTTATTTTTTTGTACCATACGTGAATTTGCGCGCAAGTGGTTAAAGGTGCTGTAGTAAATGCGGATTATGACAATAATTTAGTCACAATTTTGAAACAATAGCTCTAGTTTAGGAACGGTTGCAGCTAGCTCTTGTACCATTCCAGTATGTAGAACACCTCTTTCCAGCTTGTGTTATCTATCAATACGGGCATGTGTACTGCGCATTTCAGCTAACTAATTCAAATGAAAATCCTTTGATGCGGTGCGAATTGGTTAGTGAAATGTTGAGCCGGTTGCACAATTTCAAACGCTGCATACAATTAAAAGAATCTAGAAAAGGGCATGCGCGCACTTCGCTGCAAAGCGAAGCACTATTATTAAATATTGACAAACATATAATACTAGCACACTAGATCATTAACAATACACTTTACAGCGCTTTCATGGAAAAATCAAGCTACTGCCTTAACACTTAACCTTGTCGTAACGTTTTTGCACTTACGATGTCCAAAAAATAATTGGTTACAGCCAACTGTAAAAANCGAGATTTTTATAATGCTCCGAACACGTAATCCTATAAAGAAGTACTGAATTTACATTCAAACTTACGATGTCCAAAAAATAATTGGTTACAGCCAACTGTAAAAAAACCAAGGAAGGTCACTCAAATACTTTGTAGTCACCGAATGGCAAACAATATTGGATAAAGATGGCACATTGAGTCAGAAACAAAATGCCGAAATGTTAAATGTTAGATAGGTTAAAAGCTATGGGAAAGATCCAAAAATCTGCAAACTGGGGGCTACATGAATTAAATGCAAGATAGATAGAAAACCGAAAAAATAATTCTGAAAATTTGCTGACATTTGCCAACTCCTAATTCCTGGCGAAACCGTTAGTACAGCATTTGAACAGAGAATTGATCGAAAATCAACAGATAGGGGTGGAAACATGGCATTTTAATTTTTGTCCATGACAATTCACACAAAAAAGAAAAACTTGTGTAGGATATAATCAAAGCACTTGGCCAGCAGCCTCTATCCCACAGCCGTATTCAACGCAATTGAGACCTTCAGAATATCCTTTCCATTCATCGATAGGACACGTATTAACTGATTTGTATCAAAAGACGGACATTGTTTNTTTCATCGATGGGACACGTATAAACTGATTTGTATCAAAAGACGGACATTGTTTTTTTCACAAAAAACCTTTAATTCATACCGGTTTTCTGAAAGATGCACTGGATATGGTTCTCAAAATTTATTTTATCTCCTCCATTATTAGCGCATGACTGAGTTATGTCAATTTCAGTTTAGCGGTACTCGAAATGCATTTTTGGACATACATTGAATTAAGATCTACGAGTTTTTCATAAAGTCTGGTCACCAAATTTGAAAATTTGGGATAACAACAGACAAGGCTATATCGAATTCTGTAGTGCCACTGATCTCATTGGTATGATCATGGATAGGTTATCGATTACTAATATTTTATAAACGTCGCCAATTGGTAAAGAGTATATTTGTTTTGACGCTGCATATCATAATATATATTGGAGACCTACCATATATATAACAATATGATCAGCATCACCACAGGAATTGATTTAGCCATGTCCGTCAGTCCGTCGGTAGACAAAAACTAGAAAGAAGGACTTGAGCTTGATGGATGAAATTTGGCACAGCTGTTCTTTGGAAAAATGTGCGATTGACGTTTGAATTTATTTAACATTCGGTAAAGTTTTTGATACTTCCAGTACACCTCTTTTCCCGAAATTGGGACCTAATAGCTACCGGAGCCATAAGAGTTGATATTTTTCGATGATATTTTGTGATGGGTGGAGGTGGGATGGAGGTGTTTTACAGCATCTAAACGTGTTTCGAAAATGAGAAAAATTGAATAAAAATCAGAGGTACATGCAGTACACCTATGTGGTCCGAAAAGAGGGTTTTAAACCAAATTTGCGACGTACATTCACACACAATTCAGCGAAATTTCATTATTTAGTTATATCGTCAATGTATCTACCAAATGTGAAAAAAATTGGATGAAAATAAGAGGTACATCCAGTACACCTGTGTGGTCTTTAACCAAATTCGCCGCATACAGTATTCATATGAAACGAAATTNGTGTGGTCTTTAACCAAATTCGCCGCATACAGTATTCATATGAAACGAAATTTTATTTTTTTAACGGGAATTTATATGGTCAACATGTGTTTCAATAACGGGAGTGATGGAATGAAAGTTTATGTACCTCTGCTACACTTATTATGTCAAAAACAATTCGGAAGTAACGTATCTCTGATCCCACTGTCGGTTTAAGTCGACAGTAACTTTCTTACTTTTTTTATTTGACTGGAACTAGTCAAGCTATGATATCATTCAGAGGCACTATGTTTTCAGGTTTGGCCGGCTATTACAGTTATTTCGTTAATTTAATTAGTAATTAATTAATATTTATAAATAAATTTGCTTATACTTAAACGAACACTCAATGAAATGTTAAAAGTGCAAACTAAAAGAAGGTATAATTGATTGTTTTTCATCAGTTGTGTTATCTGCTGCAGAAAGACATGTCAAAAATCCAAAACATTAATTTAAAACATAAGTGATAGCCAAAAAATTGTATAAATAATAAACTCGTGCGATGATCTTAAAGAGTTACGTCTTTTTTGTATAAAATGATTAATTTCTAGAACGGACCTGTAGATACATTAAATAACTGAATAATTTTTAAATGTGTCCTTGAACTTGAAAAAAAAAACGAAAAAAAAATTCTAATTAAATTAATAAATATTTGTATAATGTCATCAATATATACGTCAATAACATAAATGTCAAACATGGAAAGCAAAATATGGCTATTAATAGAAAATGGGACGCTCAATTCAAAACACGAACTGATGTATATATTTTAAATTATATTATTGTGTTAAATGAATTAATTAATATATTTATTTAAACATGAAATTAAATGTATTAAAAATAAAGTCTGTGCTTGTTAGCAACAAACAAATGTCGAACGTTAGACTCTTATAACAGTTATGGTTTCCGAAAATAGTGAATAAACCCGTATCGTATATTGAACATGTTAGAATGAACACTTCATTTAATTAATTAAATTAGACATTAACTAATACTAAAATAAAACAATAAAACGAACAGTAATGGTTGGCTCAAAAATAACATACATTTTTATAATATCGTATAATAACGTTCGGGACCAAGTTCCATGATGTACAGATTCCATTGATTTCTATTTATTAACGTACGCATATATATATATTCCAAAAAGCAATTTATATATACAATTTATGCTTAATAACTGTATTTTTTCTAGGTTTTGATGACCCGAGGCAAGACCGACAGTCGAAGAGAACAGAGGGAGGAAGTGCCTTGATCGTTCAACTATGAAGGAGTTCAAGGTACCGCAATTAATTGATGCCATCTGTAAAGTCTTCTTTTCGCACTAGTAATCGACAGATTTTTTGAATATATTCTGTACTGTAATTAAAACTGATACTGGAGGTACCTATGATTTTCATTCAATCTGGACCGTATTTGGTACTTACTTAACGGCATTAAAGTCCACTTAATAATGAGATATTGTTGATTGACAAAAATTAAGGGGAATAGTGCACATAGGTTTACTAAACGTTCCTCTACAGAGCTAATTACTTAGATATGCACTCCTGCTACCCGAAATCTTATTCGAATCCCAAAGAAAAATTCTAACGTCGATCTTATATTTTTCCATAGAATCTGTGTACTTTCATAAATCTAGGTCACGTGCTTCTTGCTATTGGGAAACTATGTTTTTTATTTTCAAACTTATGTTTTTTATTATCAATAAACCAACTACAAATTAATAGATCCTTCATTAATAAAGGTCAAAGATATGTGGGGGATATGACATCACCCCAACCAAGCTCCAA
>JXOS01107226.1:0-18075 GCA_001015075.1 Cirrula hians
AATGTGTGAAAATCAAATCATTGCGATTTGATAGCTTTATTATAAAATTATTGTGATTATAACGACACCAAGTATGTTTCTAGTACTTTGCTTTACTAATATCAAAACATGATATGTATTCCTATATTTTTAAAACATATATAAAATAACAATAATCTGCAGTTTCATTAAAAGGAGACATAAGCTTTGTTATACATAAATTATTAGATAAAATCTTTTTTAAGCATAAATGTATGTGAATGAGCATTTCATTTTTGAATCATGAATTCGATTATTGTTATAATTTCTGCAATAACATTTAAAAACAGTTCATGAGGTTGACCTTGTCATAATATAATTATTAAAGTATTGATTGAAGTATGTTATAATCATAACGTTTTTGATCATCATTGTTGTTCCTTAGTTTAAAATAATGTGTGTCATTAATAAAGCGCAAATATTTAATGAAGTCCCGCCACATGATATTTCATGATATGAAACTACTGAAAACTTTTTAAAAATAACAAATTTCTTAAAATACGGCTGACTTTCAAATGTTAATTTATGAATTTTTTTAAATGGACATCTTAAACAATTGATTATAATCAATTTATACTAATTGAATTTCTTTTGTTAGATCTTAATTTGAAGAAGAATCGTACATAATAAAGAACAATAAAAAGCCTACAGTTAGTAACGCTAAACTGACATTTCGCTTTTTTATTATTGAAGGTGTGACATTTAGGTAAAGCATGCAAAGTAGGTAAACAGATACCCTTTTTTTATGTTAATATTATTGGTGTTTCGGCATTCGTTTTATAAATGTATTGATGCCCTTATAGAATTCAATTAAATTCATATTGTTCGCTGAGCATTATCTAAAGATAGGAGATAAATTCAGATAGCTTCACGCTTTTAATGGTCAAATCTTTGTGGCAACGTAAAGTCATCAAGTCACGACTGCTTTGGCATACAGGTGAATGGCTATTCGATTTTGTTAAGCAATGGTTATTAAGATGTGCGGCGTTGCATGTAGACAATCGCTTTAAAACAAGGCGTGTATGTTTAATACAGTGCGAACAATCAGTGGTTGGCCGGTAACACTGGATAAACAAAATAAATTAGGCGAGAAAATCTTTTTTAAATTAAGACATAAATTACCTTCAAAATCAAAATTGCTTAAAAAACTTCACGAACAACGATGACAAAAAAGGTGTGCAGGAGCCTAGTCGGAGTGCACTGGGAGCACGAACATTAAAGTGATCATAGCGAACGAATGATATTGGTTAATGTAAAAATGAAAAAAAAAAAAAAAGACGAACGCATTTTATGAGGTGATAAGAATCAATGAAGCCACTGAAATTGAATAGAGACATATTGTATGCATTATGAGACATCATCTATATAAAGAAGTAAAAATTTATAAAAAAAAAAAAAAAAAATAATAATAAAATAAATAAATAAATAAATTCATGTTGCGATTGGATGCTTACCACGTTTATATCGTTCAANCATGTAGCGATTGGATGCTTACCACGTTTATATCGTTCAAGAAATAAGTGTGTCCTCGGTGCGTGTCAATGAAGCGACAAAGGTTCTGTTTTAATGCTACAATATAAGTGTTTTAATGTAAATTCAGTATACTTTGGTATGCGACATTTCCAGTGAAGATAACAATACCTCTCTTTATATATTAAGAAATTACATTTTATACTTTAATGAATTTAGAGTTCATGATAAAGTGTTTTTACACTTGTAAAAATAAATAATACTACGTGGATCATGTGAGTATTAATTACTTTAATTATTTTCGTTGCTTGGAGTTACATAACACATGGCAAGTAAATGTTAACTCGGAATGCGATAAATTTTTTTATAAAATTTTAATTTATTGCCAATATTTAATTGTGTGCAGTATTGGCATTAAAAGGTAGTTGAACAAAATGTTAGGGCTATGTATGTAAACAAAACAAAGCATATCTGAATTAAATCATTTGTTAAATATTAATTGCGCAATACATGCCAATCGATTCGAGTTTTGTTCATAATCTCAATACATATAAATTCAATAAGATCACTTTTATACTGTTATTTTGTTCTATTGTGCGAAATATTGTATTTATCGGAATGATGAACGAATATGAACGACGTTGGTAAACATTTAGAGCAGTTTTACTCTGCAACCGAACATTTTCCCAATCTTTATAATCGTACATAATACAGCTACATAATATCCATCAGTCATTCATTTTAAAAATCATAAAAATAATACTGTAGTGTTCGCAATGAAACAATTGGCCATGGTACTCATTTAATTGAAACCTGGGCTAATCTCGTTTAAATTGTAGACAGTTTAAAATAATTAAGGCAAAATCCTGAAAACCAAATTTCAATTTTAGTTTCGTATCGTGTTCACGGACAAACAGACATCGCTATTTGCAATTTTATTATGATTCTATGAACATGGCTCGGCCGTTCCGCGTTGATATTGTACTTGAAATGTTCCCTTCTTAAGCTTAGTGAACTTATGAAATGTCTATCCATTTGTATTACTTAGCTCAGGTGTTTACGCCTTAGAACAAATGCATGACTTTAAGAATGGATCTTTTCTTTTTTGTTTGAAACGTCTATCTGTTCTTAGCGCGGCCTTCCAGCAGATGCTGCTTGTCGACATTGTCCATTATACCACCACTAGTTTTTGTCGGCTACGGTGCCAAATTTTCGCCTAAGCGACAATACATACAAAATCAGACATCCTGGAGGTGGTAAAAATGAGGAGTTCATTACGCCGGTTAAAGCTTCTCTTTGTGTTTCACTTAGTTACGTGCTGTCATTTTCCAAGAAAAAAACATTCCTATCTTGGATGCGGCAAGGAAGTGAGCAGAGATGATTTTGGCATAATTTGAGGTATGGAATTCCAAAATGCTTGACGCATGCCATACAGTAATAAGACGTGATCAATTTTATTGCGCGTCTAATGATCCGAAAATATGTTGCTCTATGTATATCACGTTGTAGCAATCAGGTACTAGCAATGATCACGTTTTGCGTTGCGGCCAACGTCCGTTTTATCCGCTGTTCGGGCGTTGACCCAGTTCAAACTTATATGGAAGTCGTTAGCAGCATGGTAGCATATTAAGACAGCAAGTTGTTCCTAATCAGCTAAAAGCCTGAGGCCAAGTTCCCTCAGAATCTTAATTAATTCTTAAGTGCATGTGAACCTTGAAAAATAAAATTCTTCGCATTAAATATTTATCGCAAAAGTGAACATGGAGTACTCAGGACATACAAACTATTATTGCTTATAATGCAGAGATGGATAAGAAAAATTCAATAGAGCTACTATTTGTTCAGCATCCTTCANAGATAAGAAAAATTCAATAGATCTACTATTTGCCTTTGTTCAATTTTTCAGATTAAGTGCATTAACTTCATTTATTCAACCTCTAGAACCAGCCATAAAACATACGTTCAAAGCAAACAATATATATTTGTTTGTGAAGACTGGGAAAACTTTTGATGATATCAATTAATATTTCAATTAATCAAGTGATTAAGTCCTAAACTTCGAGGTTGGCTACTATGATATAGGACTCAGTAGGACCTCTGGATAGGATCGGTTAAATGGTCTTCGAACGCATGCATCCTAAGGACTATAAATTAGGTAAGACAATTTAACATCATATTTATGCTCTGAATTTCTCACAGATGGCAAGTATTGGAAAATACTTCTTGCATCCTGTTACATGCAACCCGATTTTGAGCTAAAAAGTCTGGTGAACTCCGAGAAAAAGACAAACGCCATGTTCAAAAGGACGGATCCGAATACACACCATACTCTGTGGGGAATTCAACAATACATAAAAAGGTTTTGGGCACTGCCTGCGCTCAGAGTCGTATCGAACTGAAACCCAAGCCACAGTGGTACACCAAGGAATTAGGCGATCAAACGCTTTTTTTTTAGGATCCATTTACGCTGGCTCTACAAGGTAAGAATGAATGGAAATACATAAGAATGGAAATACATAAGGCCAAGAGATTTTCATGCGTGCCCATGGAGAGTGTGGTTCTTCCGGACCTTAACAAATATTGTGATACAATTGGATCATTTGTATTTTCAATTTGCTTTGATTAAATGAAATTTACCCAGTTATGCTGCAAAATCCCTGATCAAACCGTGGCACCATGGAATATAAACAGAATGTCTGATGTTCTGATTGCCTTTTGGTTGTAATTATACCAATAGCTGAATTCAAGAAGTTTGCTATAGGAGCTTTCTGTGTGAAGCTGGAACGCTGAATAATATTTCAACTGGCGCAATTCTTAATAGTGTTTAGTAAAATGACATCAATAGAATGGCCTAACAGTATATAGCCTTCCTACTCAAGTCCAATGAAATGTTCCTTAAACGGTCAGGGTAGCAAGGAGAGTAACGCCCAAGGAATGCGTCCTCGCGTTGTTTTTAATGGCAGCTAGGAAGTGATAATATTTTGAACGACTGCGATGGCAAACCCCTTAAACTATAGGCGTAATAATATCGGAGAAATCCTATCAATATTCAGTAACACGATGACAAGTACGCTGGGAATAGTCGTATAAATGCCCGAATAATGGTATTACCCAAGAAACACAGAAAAATCCGAGGAATATATTCTACTGCAGCAACACAATAAAAATGATGGTTGCGAGAGAATTCGAGTGCTAATAGACATTGGCGGACACAATGAAGGTGAAATCGACTATATGCTGCCACGTAATTTGAAATATCGATTAGTTGCATACAAAATGGAGATGCCGCGAAGTACGGAAACCTGAGAACTAGGATATGAGGTGGAAACGAAATGGGGGGGGGGGACCCGACTGTGTTATGACTTCCGAGCTCCTGCATGATATTTCGAAAATAAGTTTTTGCTTCAGAAATAGCTCATACAAGCACCAAACATGTGGTTCAAATAAACATCAACGAAAGGGTGTGGAAAAATGATTCCTCAAATACCGTTCAGAACTGCAGGGATTCAATGAGAACCTTGGCGCCAAGCCCCAACACATGCATTTATTTGGTACTTGGATACATGAAAAAAAATGGCTGAGCTGATGTGAAATAGGGTGAACCAACCAGATGAATAGTTCCCTGTTCTCCCTATCTCATTGAAGCTACTATAAAAGTTGTTCGAAAATCACACGTGGCAGTGCCAAACTCTATTAAGGTAAAACAAGTATGAAAGTTTCATTCGGCTAAGGCTGATAGTGAAATACACGTCGAACCCAAATTGTTAAGTCCAAAGAACTTACAATAATGAAGTTCCGTTGATATTGATCGACGATTCTAACTGCATTTGCTTAGAATCCTTAAATGGATTTATTGGAGATATTTCTGTTTTTTATCCAAAAGTGCCCCTTTTTGGTTAACCCATCGATAATAATTATGATCACTCAATAATTACAAATTCGTTGAATTTAATTAATTTTTCTGTCAAAACATGCTGAAAACCCTCTTTTCGGACGATAAAGGTGAACAGGAGGTACCTCTGAATTTCATCTACACGTTTTTAGTACACGCATTGATTATAAGTATTATCACTGAAGTATAAAATTTCATAGAATTTTATAAATTTTTCGGGCCAAATTTGCTTAAAACCCTCATTTCGGACAACTTAGGTTTGATTGAATTTTCATGCAATCATGCTCATTTTTGGGACACGATTAGATGCAATTATAATTAATTTCATTGCAAAATATCAAGTTTGTACGACGCAGAAGCCCTAAGGCCCCAATTTTGAATAAAGAGGTGTACTGGAGATACTCGGAATATTGGTTTGATCGGGTCCAAGTTGGAACTACACGAAATTGGAGGTACTCGAAATATTAATCGCATCGGCCAAGTTCGAGCTTAGATCTTACATATTCTGAAACTATTTTGCACTTAGCCAATTTCATTGGCGACGTTTATAAAAAGTAGGCCGCGCCACTTCGAAAATCATGTGTACAAACTACAACTGCAACCTATTTAACTTTGTACGCAAGCNTACAAACTTCAACTGCAACCTATTTAACTTTGTACGCAAGCTCCAAAGGTATGATTTGAGGTTGATCGTTGTATGGCTGATCTACCTTTGTCAGCTAACCAAACCTCAATCATAATTAAGCGAAACGAAGTTTGCAAAGAAAAAACAAACTATATTTGTTTATATTTCTGGTAAATATGCATCTTGAGGAACAATTAAAAAAATATTTAAGTTCGAAACAATGAAATCAAAAAGATTATCGATGGACACTTATCTACGAGAAGAACAGGGTATCATTGAAACGTCAGCGCCACGCCAACCAATGCTTGACAAGTTAAAATTACTTGTTCTAACAGAATTATCCGTGGTATTCATGAAATCAAAAGGTATTTGTTTTTTTAGTCATGCTGATTCGGATTTAAAAATAGCTTTAACTGGGATAACATAGGACTTTAAATCATCATTACTTGATAGAAGAGCTCCGGCATGGTTGAATTTCGTTATATGCTTTGGTAGTAGTGCCTTTTATCGACCATGAAACCAAGAAAAAGAACAAGAAGTAAAAAGGCATTTTTCAAAGCAGCATAACATTTTCAGACAGAAATAGTAGTGGTTTTCTTTTACAAGAAACTGGCACGTCCACAGTTCAATATTTGATGCTAGTAGAAAGATTCTGTTACCCAGCCGGTGTCGGGTGTGACATTAAATGTTTGCAAAGTGAAACGATTACGCAACCGGACCGGTGAAGTTCCAAATAAATCGGCTATATTAGTTTCGGAATATTAATGATTAGATAAAGAAATTGTTTGGTTACAAATTTTGCTGCAGAATATAGTTAAACTAAATATTAAAAATATAAAAGGGAAACAGCCTTGTTGTATTTATTAGCAATGTTGTTAACAAAATTCAAAGGGTTCCCTAAAATTTGTAATAGGTAAACAAACCAACAATATATAAACTGATGTCAAAACATATAAACCGACATCAAATGCAATAAAGCAATATCACAACATTAGCTTGAAACTGGACAAACAAATAAAAAAGTTACAGTGGGCTTATGCCGACAGTGAGATACACGTCACTTCTAACAGTACAGAGAAGCGACAAATTGAAGTGGTTCACATTGAAATTCAAAGTTAATTTCTTTTTTACTTAATCAAAAACACTTGGGTCTGAGGAAACTTGAATTTTCATTCAATCAAGCCCATTTTTGTTACACGCATGCATAATCTTTTTATTCAATCAGTATTAAAATGCCGTTCAACTTGATTAATGTTTCTAGCTATATTTCCTGAAAACCTTCACTTCGGACCACACTGGTAATACATGCAGTGCTGATTTCCACCCAGCAATGCCCAATTTTGATACACACATTGATTATATTTCTGTGCACTGAATAATGAAATTCAATGAAATTTTAATGAATTTGAAATATGTTTGAGTACAATTTTGTTTCGAACCCTCTTTTAGTAACACAACGGAGCATTGGAAGTACCCCTGATTTTCATTCCAATCATGCTCATTTTTGGAACACACATTGATCATATTTATTTCAAAAAAGATATAACATTATATTTAATTTAAGATTGGTGCTAATTTTCATTAGGACAATTCTCTGGTTGGAACACATAGATGATTAGAAGTTATCGGTACCCACCTAATTACAATTCATTGGAAAATATCAACTTTTATGGCTTCTGTTAACGCAAGACCCCAATATTTAGTAGTGCGATGTACTGGAGGTCCCCGATATAATGGTCAGGACTGAACGAAATTCAAACATCGATCTAAAATTTTTCCTAGAAAATCTTTTCGAATTTTAGAAGTCCTTCCTTCTATTTTTTTTCCTACAGCCGGACGGATAGAAATGTCTAGATCGATACCTTTGGTGATACTGGTTGTATCGGTAAAAATTTTAATTGATCTCCGGTCACTCGTTCTGGGTTTTACAAACGTTTGGACAACACTTATACGCTTTGCCAATTTCATTGGCAGCATGTATAAAAATGAAATTAAAAAATTTAAGGATATAAGAAAAATCTGATAAGACCATTAATTCTAAAAAAGTTATAAATAAAACAAAATTGATGTAAAAGCCGCTCAAAACCATCTTCATAATATCCATCTGTCATTCGATTTATAGAATTATCAGCGAAACCAAATTTCAGTAACTTGCGTTGACACAGCGCATTTGGGAGGAACCTGTCACAATGAACTGATTTTATTCAAATTGAGCAATATTATGGCAATAGGGTGTAAGAATTCCAGGTATCCGCTATTATTGATCATTTAAATTTAATTTTTTCTGTCTATGGTTCGTAATTATGGATCGATGTTGTCGGAACCAAACTTTGGAGGGGGGTGGGTTAAAATGTTTGATTTAAAGAAAGTCTGATGGATTGTGAATTAGCAAGGGGTATTATAATGTGTAAATAAAGTTATCATTTCCGTATACATTTTTTTGGAGACAAATGCATAATATAAATAAAAATTGGATTGAGCGATTTAGGTCGGTCTGTAAATTAATGTACTTTGGTTTGGCTTCGGTAAAGTAAGTTCATAACCTCAGGTACCACCCATAGAACGTTATTCCCGATTTCACGAAAAGGAGAATAGTAGTTTCATCAGATGTTATTATGTTTTATTGAGGCATTTTTAAGTTGTCGTCATAACAGAATTTGAGTATATATAATGATGTGTACTGCTTATATGCACTTTACGCCCGAACCGAATGAAATTACTACAATATCTAGTTTCTAAAACATATTTTACTGCAAGTTGTAGTGGCCTCGTAATTTTGCAACTTTTATAAAATAAATGGCTGATAGGATTTATGAGGTCGGTTGTGCCTGACCATTACATCTATCATTATTGAGACGAATATACCTTCCTCTTGAATTGATTCGATTCCAGCTGTTAAAGTGTTTCAATTCATATCTTTCCATAAAAATCGGCTATACTGGTCATTAATTCTAAAATTAAAACAAGATCAGTGAAATATATATCATTCTACAATATTATAATACTTTTTTCCATGAAATCTGAAATATTCGTTCTGTGAAATGTATCTGAAGAAATGAATTTTGTCCGTTAACGAAGTTGCCATCATTTTTTTACAAAATCCATCCAATAACTGAATTTAATCGATCTATTCAAAAAACAACTCAAGACAGATCGACATCGCTCAATGGAATATTATTTTATTTTACTGTTCTTCAGATTGTATGCTTGTGTACAAGAAACATATTGTGGGAAACGATCAATTGACTGCTGTGTATAAGAATAAATCGTTGTATTTAGACGTTGCGAAACACTTGTAATTACTGAAACGATCATTTTGGAATTCCTTGGTGAAAATAGTAAGTGTTCAATTTCGTAGTACTAACAGACACCCTCCGAAGCTTTAAAATGACCCGCAAATTGAAGAAAGACTGATGAATGCGCTCACGTTTCTGTTCTACTTTATGGTTTCAAGTACAATTTCGACTGAAGTCTTTGCCGATATCGAATGATTGCCTTCTTAATATATTGCGTAATCTAAATGAGGGCAGATTCAAACAACTAGTACGCATTGGATGGTGAAATTGTAACCCAAATCATAATAATAGAAAACTAGGTTTTTTAAGGGCCACGTCCATGCAGGCAGTTACCAGTGTCAGTCCAAATTGGCACTACTTCTCTACTGGTTAGGTTTCAGTGCAGAAGGAGGTTCTGTTTTGAAAAAAGCAATCCGATTTGGTTTTGTTAGTGATGGCACCCTAAAAGTGAGGGAATTCTGCAGAAGTTAGAAGTAAATGCCGTTTTCAAGGTTATATACCAATTTTGCTCAAATCATCTAAGGTCATGGCGAAAACCTTAAAATGCTTCCATACCAAATTTCAGTAGCATGAAATGAAACACTGGTTTTTATGCGCGAAATCGGGAAAAATGTCCGAAGGTATCCGAAGTTATAGAACTACATTTCACAAATTATATAATGTTATTGCAATAGCCCAAATTCACTTCCATGCTTAATACCAGGAGCTTGCGCCCCGGGATTGTTTCTAGGCACTACTTGCTTGACGCATAACTGTATTACCTCCAGTCGATTGAGTGGTGGGTACACAAATAGCAAAACTATCACAGGCTCTGTCAACAATCTAATACTTTTCTCCAATATCTGAAAGTTTATTATTGGCTCGAAGTTTAAAGAAAATGGGTTTGGTAATAATTAAATAGTAAAATAATCAAATGAAAATGTTTGCCTTGTAGAATTTTGTTCAGATTAGCCAGATTAAGAGTCTGCAATATAACAAACTCAATTGATGATCATTTATGATATAGCCATATGAAAATTAAAATTTTAGATTTATTGAAAAACAAAGGATTGTTGGCAAAACATATTGTTTTGTTAAGTTATGCTTAAATATAAAAGTTGAAACGGATGCCTTTTGCTCAATTTAATAAGAATAAAATATCGATAATATATCTTTGAAAACAAAAAAAGTCATGCAAGAACGTCAATCTGATTTAGTAATAAATTTGGAATCGTGATCAAAAATTCGAGAAATTTTGNTTAGTAATAAATCTGGAATCGTGATCAAAAATTCGAGAGATTTTGCTGATGTCGACAAATGATCTGGTACGAATAAAAACGGAGCCCATTTATAATTCCATCTTGATATCTTGAAAACTGAGACAGAAGTTTGCATAGTAACTTACAGACACACAGCTGAAACGACAAGCGGACATGGTCAGATAGTTCAAGGGGTACCCCGACATTCCCTCGATTAGTAAGTTCTTATAGCGAATTTAATATTCCCTGCTGTGAAGGGCTTAAATAAAAAGGATGCAATAGTCATCGTTTAAATACTTTACTTCGTAAAACTTTCAATTCTGAAATCTTTTTATTTTGTTTTCAATTATTATTTAGTCTTTTTAACGCGTTTACTTATTTTTCATTACCCAGTTTGGTTTAGTGAATTCTGGGACCGATTCTGCACAAATATATTTCATATTTTTCATATATTTCATCATTTACGAAATTAAATAGTTGGTTCGAAAAATATGTTTAAGAACTGGATTTCTGTATTGTACCGCAATAAAAGAAACAGCCATCGGTTCATCGAATTTGTCCTTTATATTAAGATGGAGGTATATGCCTCTTACAAACAGAAATAAGTTGGAAATAATTACACGCACCTAATATCCAGAGTCATTGACTGTTTCCGAAAATAACTGTAAGAAAGTTAAAGTCGGCTTAGGCCAACAGTGAGTTTGACGTCACATCCAAATTGTTATGTTCAAAGAAGTTACAATATAGACATAACATTAATCTTTGTATTAAAAGATATTCCAAAGGTTCATCAGGTTTACATATATTCCAGCCTATAATTGACAGTCAGTAATAAAATTTCGTTGAATTTGATTAAATATTCTGGCCAAATTTTCTTAGAACCCTCTTTTCCTCTGAATTTCAACCATCTTGCTTATTTTTGGCTCACTCGTTACCAATATGTATGTTCACTCACTTCTAATATTTTTTATAACTTTAATGATTACTGGAAGTACTTCTGCATTAAATCCTCTATCCGAATCATCTAGGTGCATTGGAGCTACCTCTGATTTATATTCAATCTCGGCCATTTTAGGAAAACAGATACTTGGCATGATTTTCCACCTTATTACGAAATTGTTTTGCAAAATACTACCACTAACAGGTGCCGTAGTCCTACGGCCCTAGCGTTTAGGAAATAGGTGTAAAAGAAGTAGCCGAAAAATTGGTTGGATCTTAACCAAATTCCAACTACGATGTAACATTTTTCCATAGAATATGTTTCTTCGTTTCACTACCTGAATTCCTTCTTCCTAGTTTCTGTCTACGGACGGACAAACGGACAGACGGTGTGACGAACAGACGGACGGACATGGCTAGAACGCTTTCGTAGGTGGTGCTGATCATATCCGAAACCATTTGGATAGGTTTCGAATCAATCGTTCTGGCTGTTACAATCGTACCATCACAACTAATACACATTTCGACAATTTCATTTGTGTCGTGTAGAAAAAAAACTGGTTTATTTGAGTTTTTTTTTTACTTAATCTTATGGCCATTGAAGTCACATAAATATATAATCAGTATCAATGGTTTAGAAACTTATTTTGTGTGTGATGCTCACTTAGTTATATAGGAGATATCGTTTTACATTTCCAGCTGAAGAAAAGCTAGCATTTAAAGTATGCATCCAAATGATAACTCATTGGCAGTTTAGACAAAAAAACTCGAATGCGCTATTAATATTTTATGGTACGTATTTTTTATCTATCGATCGTTCCAAATGTTCTCAAAAATTAAAAAAATCATTTAAAAACATGATAGATGTAATAGTCGGATCTTCGTGCTACCCATTACTCGGTGACCGGTAAATTATAAAATCAATTATAATTCTTAATTTTCAAAACAATTATTTTTAAATGTATTTAAATATTTTTCATTTTATAGAACTTACATCTTTAGTATAAATTATCAGTATTCGACATAAAAAAAAAATGAAAAAATCACAGATTTAGTATTTTTTTTTTCNCCGACATAAAAAAAAAAAATGAAAAAATCACAGATTTAGTATTTTTTTTTTCTCAAGTCCTGATCTGACCCTTTTATATTGTCTATTTGTAAAGTTCGGTCAAGCCGAGAACAGGTCCACATACGCATGGTTTCAGCAGAGCAAATTCGAAATGCTGAACTGGTCACCACATTCCTTAGCAATTAATCTTATGCAATTAGGCTTATTCTTGAAACTACCTGGACGACATTGTGCAACTTATGAACAGTTTCAGGGAAATTAAAGATAAACCGAAAACTTGTTTTGTTGATTGCCTCCACAACACAAAGTAATGGTAAGTATAGAGCAGCGATTGTGCAATTCAAAATAAAAAATTCCAATAAAATCCAATAGATTGTCTGATTGCTCAAACGTGATAGCCAGCATTATCAATATATATCCTCCTTATGTATTGAGATATTGCGGCATCTTTGGGATCTACATAAAGCAATCTTGACTTGGCAAATGA
This sequence comes from Cirrula hians, assembly GCA_001015075.1. Classification (NCBI taxonomy): domain Eukaryota; kingdom Metazoa; phylum Arthropoda; class Insecta; order Diptera; family Ephydridae; genus Cirrula; species Cirrula hians. The sequence goes on from JXOS01107226.1 coordinate 13,035, forward strand.
CCGACTTTGATGATGACTCCCAAAACCATTTAAGAGAAGGTATAAAAGAATACACATGCTATATACAGACGATTTCCAATTACATACCTGCAAAATAAAGCCGCTTATGATGCGATGGTCATCCAGTACTGTTTACCATATTGAACCTGTTTCCCGGCAAAAATGTGGTTTCGCCGAATGTATGAGAATAATATAAATTGTCTCTTAGTTCGATATTGTTGATGAACGCCTAGATGCCATACATTTCAGAAAAATTCATATGCATTTGTCCACCCGTGATTTGACAAAGGATAAAGATAACGTCGATGCTTTATACGACGAACGTCTGACTATCTATTAAATAGTCCAGACGGCAGTTGTAATAACTTGTGTTTTATTCTAATAAGGCAAGAACAGTGCGAATATCTATCAGTGAATATACCTTTAGTTCTGTTGCAACGAATGGGCTTGTCAAGATTGATGCAAAATTATTTCTAATCATGGATGCACATTTTCAGGACTATAAAAGGTACAGAGCCAACACTGACACATCCCAATGAGCCAATAATAATTTTTATTGTCATTTTAAACATTTTTAATCTGCAAAATGAGTACATCCATGAGATTATCGAAAAACTCGTTTCTGTGAGACGGATCCAAAAATTATGAATTTTCAGCATTAAGTATTACTTGATAATTTAAAGTCTCCTGATAATTTAAAACAGAATTATCTGAAGGTTTCAACAGACATGTCCGAATAAACGAATACCGTTAATATAGATTTTTTTGATGGAAAGTTAACTTTAACGGTAATAAGCTCAGCATTTAAATAATTATTTATTGTTTGATCAACTACAAAGTTGGATTGGACGGCCATATGTGCGCCACACCACTCCGATTTACTCCATTCTGTCGGAATATGGTGCATTCATCGCAAGGCCCTTCTTTGTTAAGGATATTAAAGTGTTGAATTTGGATATAGTGCCACACACATTCTGATAAAGGATGTTCAGAGAAACTGGCAGGGCAACAGTGCGTTCACGTATACGACGAGTCCGAGGTATATAGTCATACACTACTGTATGAGCTGGTCAAAATGTTTGCTTTATTAAAGATTGAAAATCAGCAACTGTCATCAACAATATAACTGGTAAAACTTAGGCTCATAGGGCTCTTTGAGTGAATCATCTTTTTTTAGTTTGAAGAAAATGGATATAATAGATTTTGCCGTCTGAATAAAGTATTGCTTTTTGATGAAATACTAGTATTGCTGCTTGATACTCATTATTCGGATCAGAGAAATCAATTATGGAAAAGTGGTTTGAAAAAATCACTAAAGATGTTCTTAAACATAATAACACCTAGCTAATTACTGACTGACTTCGCAATGGTGTTTACACGAGCTCCAAAGGTTTTTCAAAAGCATTTGATGCAGTCAACCATTTCCTTCTCATATTGAATCTTGGACGAATAGGTTCGTCTTTGTCTCGACTGTCCTGGATAAAGTTGTACCTATCATCTAGTTTTATATATATAAAATATGATGATAATGATATGATTTGTTGAACTTTGCTCTGGTGTGCTTCAAGACACCAATCTGCTTCCATTATTATACTACCTATTTAATGAACAGCATTCGAGTTCCGTCCATGTTGCTCTTCACTAACCATTATCAACTGCTCTATTATACGATGATCATAATCGTAATAATAACTCATGTAATCTTAACCGTATGTATCTGCATTATTCATAAAGCAAAGTTCTGTTCCTTACCAAATGAACATTGGTTCACACTTTTTATACTATTGGGAATTACGCTCTCGACAGAGTTCTTTAATGTAAAGATCTGAACAAAATTCAAGATATCAAGTGCCGTTATGTTGAGCAATAATCTAACGGTTATGAAAGCTTTCGGTGTCTTGGAGTTCACTAAAAGAAATGTCATTACCTATACAATACCCAGATAGTCGTCACGTCTATCGTCCGTCCGATATTGGAATAGTTCTATACCCTGGGTTGAATCAAACATATTTACAAATTAGAATCGGTGCAAAGCAGTTCCCGTTTTTTGCACTGAATAGATTGTTCAGCAAAAGAGATGAGCATGAATCCGTATGCTTATAACTCATGATTATTGAATTTCCTTCGTTGAGAAACAGGCAAACCTATCTTAGAATACCTTTTTTAACAATTCATTTAACGGATTCATTGGTTCAATTTATTTATGACAGGCCTTAAAATTAAATGTTCCGTCACGTGTTTCATAACATTTCAATCCTTTCAACTTTTTTCTCTAGACTGAGTTCCGTGTGCAAACAACCATTCCGTTGCATGTGCGATGACTAATAAATAGTAAAGCATTTTTTTCGATAGGTAATAATTTTATTTATTTATTTATTTATTTTTTTTTTTTTAACCGCTTCGTTGTATTTTAAGTTAAACTCCATTTCTGTAGCTGATGGGTATAATGCTCCGCAGCTTTTTCATCTTTGAGTTGGCTCTATTGGTTTGTGCATTAATCCTCACTATGAGAGGGTTTAGTCTGTGCACTATTTACGTCTCCAGCTTGCTACTACACACTACAATAGTCTGGCAATGACCGTCTTCCTGTCCGCCTTTTTTTCTAAGATATACCTTTAGAATTTTATGTTTCTCATAACGCTTATATACAAATGATTTGTAGAGAAAATGGCAACGATCGCTAACATATATTTAACTATATATTTAACATGTATATAGAATATTCATACATGTAATTTTTTTGTTTTTGTCATTTTATTATCAATTAACCCACAACTATTAAAAAACTGTGGGTAATTTATAATCAGATTAGGCAGACAGCATGATACACATCGCTTCACAATTGTTAAGAACAAAAAGTGATAAAATGAAATACATTCAAATTCAAAGCAACATTTATTTGCTAATTAATAATAACAAACAATACTGCAAGCCATCGTCATTTTCAACCAATTATATATATTTTTCGAAGACGTATTGATAATATTTATTTGAACCCAATAATGAAAATTATTTGGTTTCACTAATTTTGCGAAGCTCAGTTAAGATTCAGTAAAGACGTAAAACTTTGATTTCCAACTGTCTTACATGTACAGTGTGTTCATTTCACTGAGAATTTGTCATCGTGTTCGTATGTGTTTTTTATTTTGATGACTATTAGTCTCTAATATTCTGTTTGAATTCATCCATGTCTCTAACAAATTAAATAAAAATTATTCGCTGATGTCGTTATGTTACGGAACCTTGCTATGACTCACTTAAGGGAGAATGATTTAAATGAAAATTCAAATTATTATTCAGTGCTATTCACAGCATGCAGAGTGATAACTAGAGCAGTGAGCGCGGAAGCAATGAAGGCAAACGTTCTTAACTATATCGCAGTAATATAGCCCATATATTAGTTATGAACAAAAGTTTTGATTTTGTACAAACTGATAAAAAGTTTTCCGCCCGATTGGTTCTTTAAAGTAAATATTACAGACTGTCGAATACCTTTCCAATCCCTGCTGGTGTACCTCAAGAATTAGTACTTCGATGACACCAACAAATTTCTCTTGATAAGTTTCAGAAAAACTGTAAAAATTGGAAAATAAAGCTCAATGTCGGGAAGACATACGCTATCATTTTCTCATGGAAAAGACGTCCTTGCAAACTTCCGCATTCAGTATTGACAACAAAGACTTCTCATGGCAAAGACCAGTGAAATGTCTTGGTATCCTTCTTGACTAAAACCTTACTTTCAAATCGCATATCAATAACTCCCTAAATAGTGTAATATACTCTTATACCCACTAATACATAGAAATTCACAATTAATTTTCAGTTAGCAAGATTATTATTTATACGACAATATTGCAAAGCATTGATGTCTAGCAATGGGAGCTTTAGTCCATACGTTTTTATCATAAGTGAAAAGAATGTTTAAGGTGAAGTTTCCTTCAAATTCAGATACTATTTTATTTATTTCTCTTTTTATCCACGTCGCCAATGAAATTGGGTAAGTGTATATTATTTTTGGTCATACGTTTGTAACACTTAAAATGTGCGTTCAAACACCTAACCAAATATAACCCGATATAATGAGCATCGCCACAAAGGTCTATAGAGCGATGTCCGTCCGTTCCTCTGTTCGTCATCAAATCCTACAGAGAACGCGTTGGGCTAGAATTATCAAATTCAGCACACATATTCTATGGAAAAATGTTAGATCTAACTTGGAACTTGGACCCGAACCGACCAATTTTTCGGGTACCTCTTTTACACCTATTACCTAAATGTTGGTAATCAGGTGGATATTCATGTCAAGTAAGTGTTTTCCAAAATGGCCGAGTTTGAATATAAATCAGATGTAGCTCCAATGCAGATAGATGATCGGGCTAGAGGATTTAATGCAGAATTACCCACTGTAATCAAAAAAATTATAAAAAATTTTAGAAGTGAGTGAACTTAATTATTGTTAAGGAGTGTGCCAAAAATAAGCAAGATTATATTTAGAGGTACACCCAGTACACCTATGTATTCCGACATGGCAGTTTCAACAAAAACTCAGTATTGAGTTATCATAATTGTGATCAATAAAAATATCAAAAATAAGCACGATTGGATGAAACTCAAAAATACCTACAATACACCTATGTCGTCCGAAAAGAAGGCTCTGAGCAAATTTGAATAGAGTTTTTCTAAGTATTTGGAAGCGACGTGTTTCTAACTGCTAACTAACATGTTTACATTTGCCATTTGATAAACATTCAAAAATAGATAAAGTTAAAATGATCGGCGAGTTCTAAATTTAATCAAAGATCTGAATTGTATTAACATCTCAACGCCTAAAATTGAAGTTGCACCTACAAATATTAAATATCTTACTGATGCAGATTTTTATGAACAAATCAAAGCGCATAGATTTTTAAATTGTACTATAAAAAGGAAATGTTCATTAAAAAAAAAAATAAAACAAACATTTGAAAAGGTGAAAAAAATAAGCGCGAACTTTTAAAACAGTTGGCTCTTTTGAATGTTAAAAAAAAAAAAAAAAAAAAAA